>JANFOE010002872.1:0-126046 GCA_025667525.1 Glebionis coronaria
CTACGGTGGTTAATAATAGGTTTAGAGAAACTAATGCCAAATTGACCACTGAGCTTGCGGGATATAAGGAACGGGAGAAATGTTTTGAAATTCATCAGGCTAAAATTAAAGAACTTGAACAAGCTCATGCTACATCGGTTTATCAAGAAAAATGCACAACTAAGAAATTAAATGCCTTACACTTAAGTAGTGCTAAAAAGATAAGCGAATTGAATGATGAAATCACGTCTCTTAATAAACAGTTCTCAACTGAAAAATCTACTATTTTGGAGTTAAAAGAAGAACGAAAAAAACTGAAACATGATTTCAAAATTCGAGAAGATGGGCTTCTAAAGGATTTTTGCAAAGCTCAGGATAGGATTAGAGAATTAGACAACCTTTTAGTTAAACGTGGTCAAACTATGCAGACGATAAATATGCTCGCTGATGAGATGGCATTTATACATGATCTCATCGTTCTTTTCGGGCTTTAAATGCATAAAAATGTCATAAAATACCATATATATGCTTGTGTTTGTTTACTTGTGTATTTTAGGTATGGATATCGTGAAAAAGACAAAAGATCACAAGTTACAAGGAAAAACGGACACGAGAAACGAAGCCGTACAAAGAACCGGGCCTTAATCATGGAATTCTCAACAAAATACCTTGAAGACTTGAAGACAAACAAGATTGATCCTCATTTATTGAAGAAATGACACTTAAAACCCTTGTATATTAATAATTACAAGTTTGGTCCCTTAAGTTTGTCAAAATTACACAAAAGGTCCTTCAACTTTGAAGAAATGGCAAGATTAGTCCCTCAACAAATCCAAACTGCCAATATTGGTCCCTCATGAAGATTAAGATACATTGAAGACCTTTGAAGATCAACAATGTCCAAAATCAGCCCTTGCAATATTCAAAAATGTCAAATATAACCCTTGAAACACTTTTTGTAAAGTTTGTGCCAAAAATGACAAAAGGTGAAACGTTGATACATGTAAAATGGGCGCTGATAGAAGTTTGCATCCAAGTGACAAAAGAAAGGAAGGACAAGGGCTGAATGTGTGCATACTGCGCCAAACAACTCCACTCCACCAAAAACGGATCAAAAGGACAACTATTCACCTTTACAGCCCAGATTTTACACAACTTAAAACAAAGGGTAAAATGAAATTACCCAGGCACACGTTTGATTCACACATACAGGAACCTATCCCACACACAAAACCCTCATCTCCACTCACTATGGACCCCACCCCAATACCCTTTCCACCAATCAGCAAGCAACTTAGCCTCCAAGTCATGTGACATGTCAAGATCAACAGCTGAGAGCCTTTGCTTGATCACAAAGCTAAAATGAACGTGTAGGATCATTTTGGACAGCTCAACAACAACAAACGTACTCAAGGACTTAGGGCATTTAGGGAATTTCACATCTAGGGTTTATGAACAGTGTAGCCTTGGCATTTGCCTATAAAAAGACTCCTCAACATGTGAGAGAGCTTTTGTTCCAGTTTTAGGCTATTAATCTTTGTAATTCCTTTTTAAGTTAAATAAAATTTGAATTTCTGAAAATTTGAAATCTCTTTTTGATTTAGTTAAAAGTTTGGTGTTTGAGTAGCCTAATTCTGAGTTCCATTTGATTGTGAAGGCCTACCTTAATCTTGTGGTTAAGGCACGTCTTGTTTCATAAGGTTTTTAAGGTTTGAAAACCTTGAAATCCTAGGTTCTGTTTTGGTTATTTTGTGTACTAACCCTTGACCATTAGCTATAAGCTCTTACAAGCTTGTTGACACCAAGCTTGTGAAGGGATTAGAGCCCTTGGTTGAGTTGTTTGCTGTTTGTGTTGAAGATATAAAGTCCTTGAGGTTCTACTTTGAACCATCAACCAAGGCAGTTTGCATCATCTTCATTGAAGTACCTTGGTCTTGTTCTAGTTGTTGAACAAGGTCCAAGGAGCATTGCTGGCCTTCCTAGGATGTTGTGGAAGGCAGGTATAATCTCTTGTTAAGATTCCTCTAAAAATTTCATGTTTATGACTGTTTTTTGATTTGGTGCTTTGATTTTGAGTATTGGTGTTTGTGCTGGTGATTTTTGAGTTTGATTGTGTTATTTGCTATTGTTTAAGTGTTTTTGATCATTAAAATCAGTAGGTTATTAGTTAAAATCAGAAGTTTGTATGATAAGTGCTTGATTAAGGGTTGTTTGGGATTACTGGTTATCAAGGCCTTGTGGCCTTGTGCCCTTGGTTCTTTGGGTTTGGGTGGTCTAAACAAGCTCTAATTTACAAGTTTTTACCATTGGTTCACTTTCTGAAAGTTTGAAAAAGGGATTTGGAGTTTCGCAAAAATCTGATAAAGTGGTTTTGAATTTGGTCAAACACATCAGATCCAATAACTTCTTTGTTAGTTGGATCTAAGGTCTGAAATCAGGTTTGGGAATAGTTTGGGTGATAAGCTATCTATTGGTTATCTGCTTGTTGAATTTGGTGGCTTATTGTGGTTTTTATAGCTTATCAAAGTCTGCTAAAGTGGTCATTTGCATCAGCAAAGTGACCACCTCAAATTGTGCTTGCATTTGTTTGCCTAGTGTATGCCTTGTGATTTTGCTGCTTGGAACTTATTCATGTGCTGCTTGTGATTGGTTTTTGCTATTTGGATTGCTTTGTTCATAGCTTATAAGCTCACTGGCTTATTGGCTTATTTGTGCCAAAATACATCAAGTTTACCCAACTGGTAAGCTTTGATTCAAAAGGTTTGCACTCAAACCTTGACCAGCAGGGTGAAAAACAAGTCCTTACACTTCATTAAGTCTGTCAACGCCCACTTTGTTCCTGTCAGCGTTTGATTTCAACTTATCAGCGTTTGACTTTTGGTCAAACTTGGTTTTCAGCTTATTTGAATCTGTTTTGCTTATTGGTACATGCAACAACTTAGTTTTTGTAATAGAACTCATTTTTCTCAGCTTAATATCAAGTCTGGAAGTTTACAAGTCTTTTGGTTAAGCTTTTGCTAGGAAACTAGCTTATTTGGCTTTTTCAGCCAGCTTATCTGTTCTTACAGCTTATTCTACTTGGCTTTTTGTGATTTTCTTGATTGATTATTCTTAGTTAAGCTATTTGTGAGCTTTTGCAACAAACTAGAGCTTCTGAGGTGCATTATTTCTCAAACCCGACTATTTTGTCGTTTTGTGGATTTTTGCTTTTCTATTTTCTGGCTTATTGAGTGAGCTTATTGAAAATTTCTTTTGACAGATCTCTTAAGCATCCAAAAAGAGGGTTGTGTGTCAAATTAGAGCTTATGGCATTAGCTTTTGGCTTAATGGGCTGAAAAGCCCAATAAGAATAAGCTTTGTGTTCAATAAGCTGTGATAAGCACATTTTCAGCTTTTGGGCCTTTAGAGTTTTGTTCTTAGAATTAAATTTTAAGTCAGATAGGGCTTTTCCAAGTCAATTGGGCTAAGTTTGACTTTTTGGGCCCAAAAGCCCATTTGTGTTGACTGTTTTTGGATTTGGCCCATTTGGGGGCCCATTAGGGGTATTTTGGTAATTTCACTTTCATTTTCTGATTATTTAGGTTAAAATAAACTAGTTTGCAAGTTTTTAGAATTTTTTATAATTTTTGGATTTTTAATATTATTTTATTATTATTTTATTATTATTTTTAAAATTTCACATTTTCCAACTTTTTACATTTTTCTTAGGTTAAATACATTAAAATAGGAATTTAGCAACTTTTAGAATAATTTTATCACTTATAGATTAATTTTTTTAATTATTTTAAGTTTTAATAGTTTTTAATTCATTTTAAATAGTTTTTATTAGTTTTGAAATTTCTAAAAAATAGTTTTTAATCATTTTAGGTCATTTTAGAGCTTTATCAATTGAAAAATCTTTATTTGGGCTTTTTGATAATTTATTTGATTTTTAGGGCTTTAATTAACATTTAAAAATTGAATAATTAATTATTTAAAAGGTTTGAAAAAGTTTTGATCATTGGTAAACTCTTAGTTTTTTTATTTTTGATTTTTGGTGAATTTTTGGTAATTTTTAGAATTTATTTTATTTTTGGTGATTTTTTAGGTTCTACGACTTAACTTTCTAATAGTTTTTTTTAGTTAATTTTTATTTTTACGACTTCGTCATTTTCTCTTCTAATCCCCTTCTAAACCAAATATTAATCTCAAATCTTGTACATCTTAGTCACACACATATACCTCCTTGGGAAACGAACTTAATTTGAGTCATTAACACTTGATTTTTCCTAAAGTCATTTGTTCAATACTTACCGCTCATTTACGCTCTTTTGTTTTCCTAAACAAGAGGTGTAAAATTTCTACAATCAATTTTGGCGCCGCTGCCGGGGAGGTGTGTCGTGATTAATTTGCATTGTTGTTTTTAATATTAACCAAATAGTATTTGTATTAGTAGAACTCTACTAATACGTATTATCGGTTTTCTTGGTTTTTCTTGTACAAATATTATTACTATATTGTATTAAGTTTCACAATAAATTTACAATATCTCCAAAAGTGTAAAAAGACAACCTTAATTGGGATTTGATCTCCTAATTATTGTATTCGAATCTCAAACAAAAAGAAAAGGCAAAAATAGATAAATACTTTCGTGAAGCTCGATTTTGAAAGATACAAACTATAAGGTGGGTATAAGGCGGGTATTATAAAATATACCCTAAGGAAAAAGGCTCTTAAGTGCTTCGCGCAGCCTCGTTTCCCCGCTTGCTTGTGAGTATTTTGAGATTGAAGGCTAATCGAGGGTTTTGCCGCCCAAAGTATTATTACGTATAATATATTTGCTTGGTTTTCTTTGTGATTAAAACCCTCTTGAACAATTTGGTTTTCACCAAAGTTCTAAAGTCATTAGAAGACGTTCACTCCACGTGATCGTTTTCATTCCTTTGAGGCTTCTTTAATCAAGAGTTTGATTCAAGGAGAGATTTTGTAGATTGTTGTCTACTAAGATACACCAAAATCAAAAAAAAAATTATTAAATATCATCAAAAACACAAAAAAAAATTGAAAATTCACAAAACACCCAAAAAGAATCTTCTTTGCTCACCTCCCATTCTTCGTGAAGTTTATGATCACTCGTAATCAAGCAAAACGAGCTCGTAAACGACTTCAAAAGCAAGCCAATCAAGAGACGTTGATTGTTGAAGAACCTCCAATTGTTGAACCTATTATAGAACAAGAAGTCGTCATGGCTAATCGTACTATGATGGAGTTGCTACAAGCACCCACCGAGGGTTTTGGAGAGGCTATTGTGATTCCCGCTATTCTTGTGGAGAATTTCGAGATTAAGACGGGTTTAATGTCGATGTTGCAAGCAAATAAGTTTAGAGGTCACGAGAAAGACAACCCGCATTACCACATTAGGAATTTCAACCGTCTCACAGCCACTAGCAAATTTAAGGATGTTCCACATGACGCCATTAAGATGATGTTGTTTCCATACTCGTTGGATGGACCCGCAAAAATTTGGCTCGAGAAAGAACCGCCAAATTCGATTTTGACATGGGCCGATCTCGTTTCTAAGTTTGTGAACAAGTTTTTTCCACCATCTAAAACAACACACTTAAAAAATGAGATTTCACGATTTGTGCAAAGAAATAATGAAAGTTTTTCAATGGCATGGGACCGATTTAAAGAGATGTTACATGAATGTCCACACCATGATTTTACGGAATTGCATCAAGTGGATACTTTTTATAATGGGCTTAATGATCATGAACGAGATTATTTGAATGCCGCCGCGGGTGGTAATTTTTTGTGCAAGACGACAAATGAGGCTTTACAAATCATTGAAAATAGATCTAAGGTTTATAACCCTCGTAACACACCGAGTGTTGCCAATATGGGTTCGTCATCTTCGTCACAATCGTCTCGTAGCATTAACGCCTTACATGATGAAGCTAATGAGGAAAATCGATTTTTTGATAGATTTTCTAATCTTATGTCCTATTGGAAGGCTCAAGAAGCTTCCAATTCCGCTTCGGTTAAAGCGGTTGCTAAGAGTTATTTATCTTGTGGGGGAGCTCATGATCTTTCCGAGTGCATTACCGCGGATGGTAACACTTCGAGTGCTTATGTAGCAACGGGAACTTACAACCAAAACGGTCAAGGTTCCCGTCCAAATCAAGCTCCACCAAACCAAAATGTTAACAATTATCGAAACAACAACCAAGGTAATTACCAAGGCAACACACGCAATTACAACAAAGGGAATTATCAAAGTGGGAATGGACAAATCTCTAATCAAAATCAAAACCGTGATTTTCAAAACACTACACAAGGTTTTCAAAATGCTCACACTAAGAATTTGCAAGGAGAATTTTTGGATTATGCAAAAGCAAATGATGCTAAATTTGATAATATGCAACGTGAGATGATTAGCTTAAGATCCGAGTTGAAAAACGAGCTTAAGAATGAACTTGCTAATGAACTTAAAACTCATGCAAACAAAATGGAAGGAAATGTCCAACGTCTACAACAAAACCAACAAAAGATGGAATTAGGACAACATGAGATTAAGCAAGAATTATTAAAAGCGGATGCTAGGCAATCAAAATTTGAGGACCGAATGGCTAAGATGTTTGAAGCAATCATGTGTAAACCCTCTTCTTCGGGTGGTCTTCCTAGTGATACCATTAACAACCCGAGGGGAGAATTGAAGGTTGTTGCTACACGAAGTGGTAAAACTTTCAAGGAACCAATCTCTCGTACAAGTACTTCTAAGGAGAAGGAAATCGAGAAAGAACCCGAGGTGATGGTCGAAAAGGAGCACATTACAATCCCACGAAGTACCGCTCAAACCACACCTACGGTTGAACCAATACCAATTGTGGAACCCGAGTTTCTAAGGCCGTTGCCTAATGACCAACCCACACCACCTTTACCTTACCCTTCGAGACGAAACAAAGAAAAAGAACAAGAACGGAACAATTATCAATTTGAGCTATTTATGAAAATGTTTCGTGATATGCATTTTAACATAAGTTTTGCCGACGCTCTTATCATGATGCCTCGATTCGCCGCAAACTTCAAAAGTATGCTAAACAACAAAGAGAAGTTACAACAATCGTCTAGTTGTTCATCGGTTTTTCTTAGCCGCATACCACAAAAAGTCGGTGATCCCGGTAAATTTTTGATTCCGTGTGCTATTCAAGATATGGAGGAATGCTACGCCTTGGCCGATCTTGGTGCTAGTATTAATTTGATGCCTCTCGAGATTTTCAAATCGCTTTCACTTCCGGCTCTTACTCCTTCGAACATGTCTATCGAGATGGCCGATCATTCTACGATCTTAGCTTGTGGATTAGCCGAGGACGTTTTCGTTAAAGTCGGAAAGTTTTACTATCCCGTTGACTTTATCGTTGTAGACATTCCTATCGATCGAAGAGTTCCTCTCATTTTGGGTCGTTCATTTTTGGATACATCAAGAGCACTTATCGATGTTCATGCTCGAAAAATCACCCTTCGTTTCAATGAAGAAGAACTTGTCATCAATGCAACACAAAACTCCAATCTTTCTCATGTCTATTCTATTGCAACTTTAAACCATGGTGATTCAACCAATGTCATTTGCAAAGAATTTTCACCAAGAGTTTTAGGAAATGTCGCCAAAAGCAATTTACTATTTCCTCCGCCGGTGGAGGTTATGAGTGTGAAGCCTACAAAGAAGAAACCGTCAATACTTGAATCGAAAAATCCTTCGCCTCACCTCGAACATTCATTCTTGAAAAGTGTTGATAAGTTGCCAGTTTCTACGGAAAATCTTTCGGATGATGAATACGTTGATCCCGATGGGGAGGTTTTCTTCGTCGACAAACGTTTTGAGAACTTGCCACCACCAAAACCAAAACGGTTTCAAAATGTGAGAATTTTTAGTGTAACTAACATCATCTTAGAAACACCGAATATTTTCGACATCATCAAAAAGGGTTTTCATAAGGAGAGTTCAAAAGATAAAAAAGAAAAAGATTTTAAATGTGATTTAATTGATTTTTCTACAAATCTAACTCCGTCATCACCACGTGATTTGAGTGCTACAAGCTCGTCTACTCCTTTTGACGATGCTTTGTGTGGTTCTAGTATGGGGGAAGCCCCTTATGTTCCCTCATCCTTGTCCACCGAGGACGAGATATTCGATCCCGGAATTTCATATAAAGGGAAATCTCGGTCTTCCACCGATGCAATAAATGGAAACTATATCTATTTGCTTGGTGCGAGTCTACCTCGAGTAGCTCAAAAGTTTGTCTTACCAATTGTCCCACCCTTCTACTTCTCATCTCTTTTCTCCAAACTCTTTGAGTTTATGGCACATGTTGAAGTGGCGTTAATTTGTTTTTCCAAGATAAACGAGAACACCATTTTCGACCCCGGTATTTTGCATCATTTAAGGACTTAGTCCTTTATACCGGTTGCTTTTTGGGCCTTGTTTATCATGTAAGCCCCATCAAAAATTGACCATACCTTGATTTTCCCTAAATGTTCACATTTTAAGGGGATCGAGTCGAGCTCATGACTCGATAATCAAAAACGAGGTGCCTCGTGGGGGAGATCCCATGCTTATCTTTATGCTCACTATTCACTAATAAGGGGATTTGTACCCTTTCAACTCGTTGTCTCGTGGTTGTTTGTGATTGTGTTATCTAGATCATCATCATCATCTACGATTGAAGACTCTCGTGTTCGTGAGCCTCCATCGTTCGTTTGAAGAAGTTTTTCATGAATCCATGACATATCCTTTATTGTTCTAACAAATATCTTTTAGCATAATTAATAAACGGCTTTAGATATATTGTTGATCACCCTTTCCATGCTAGATCCTAAGCATTCGATTCTTCGTCTCTAGTATGGGGGTGCTCCACCTTTAGACTCGAAACATTGAGGACAATGTTTACTTTTAGTATGGGGGGGTGAATAGGTACTTGCTTTGCTACGCCCTCACGCTTTCCAACTTTCAATGTTTTATTTTGCTAAATAAGGCTAAAAATGGCCAAATTTTAAAATTTTTCTTAGTTTTCATAAGTGTTTTTAAGACACGAATGTATATTTTCCGTTTGGTAGAATAAGAGTTAATTTTTGACTTGATGGGCATTTGGAGCCATTTACATTCCTTAACTCGCTCAATTCAAGTTTTGCTAGACTTTTATATAGGGAGCTTTAAAACGCGAAGTCTTAATTCATACGGGTTAAGAACAAGAACTTTTCGCAAGTTCCTATAATTGATTCTAGAAAGTCACTTATCAAGGGAACTTTAAAACGCATTCTCTAAACTTGAAAAAGTCCAAGAAAGTGCAAGATCCTATAGGTGGTTTGAAAACCCAAAACTTTGATTTGATATAGTCTTAATGAAAGCTAATCCAAATTTGGCTTAATTTTGACTTGCATGGCTAAGTATTCACGAGTCTCTTTAATTAGAGGTCTTTATATAGTGAAGAACGAGAAATGATAGAGTTAGACAAGTGATCATGCTAAACGTAGAACATGAAAATGTTCTTTCAAAAACTCATATGTTTTTAATTGTGGCTTTTTCTTCCCATAAGATCAATGCATTAGGAATAAATCATAATTGCAATAAGTAAGGTCGTACGATTTGAAAGGTTACTTAGCCTCTAGCGCAAGATCGTTTAAAAGTTGCTCGGGGTTGAATAGAGTTCATAGCCAAGGCATAACTTATTGAAGCGGGACGCGAAGATTGGCGATTATCCAAAAAGGCCCTAACAAGGCATGAGGAGCTCTATTTTTTGCTAAAGATCCAAAGATGATGTGAAGTATCATTATTCCTAAATCAATATGAAGGATCGAGACACACGACGAGAAGCAATTACTCCCCTAAAGAATGGAGAAAGTCTATCCAAAAAGACCCTAACAAGGTATGAGGATAAATATATCCAAGTCCGAAAAGGAGGCGGATCGTTGTATATCAAAATCCAAAGTAAAGATTGAAGAAAAATGATGAAGTCGTGGTCCTATATGAAGAATCTCTCAAAAACGTCAAGTGAAGAAATTCCAAAATATGAAGAGAAGACCATAATTTCAAGAACGTCTTCCCAAGATTTGAAGTATGAAGTACATGCCAAATATCGGTCCGAGAAAGGTCTCAAATCGTGAAACGAGTTATGCCAAGATATGAACTTAAGGAGATACACGAGAAGCCGTTTTAAAAGATTTTGTCCTTCGGCTAACTATTGATCAAATCGTGCTACTTTGCTTTCGGACTAATAACTACTCAAATAAGTCAATATGAATCACTTGTGATCCATGACAAATAGATAAAAAATGCTAGTAACCCATTTCCTTTTATAATAACTAGGATTGCGGGGAGAAAAAGTATTACACAATTTGGACGTATGAGTAGTGTTAGCATTGTGACTTGTACCAACAATGATCTTGTTTTTGCACTTAGCATGGAATGTATGACAATCAAGGATGACGAAGTTTACTCTAAAGGACATTAACTTGTTTCTATTCTTTGACCCTAAAAGTCACTTTTCGTGATGAAAATCATACATTATGTCTTTACACATCATCATAGTATGTTGCAAGTCTTTTACTCTTCAATAAAGGTTAATAAAAATTGAACTTTGGTGATGCTTAGATACTTTATTCTAGCATTGCGTGAGGGCACGACAATGGTTTAGTATGGGGGAGTGATGAGATGGCATTTATACATGATCTCATCGTTCTTTTCGGGCTTTAAATGCATAAAAATGTCATAAAATACCATATATATGCTTGTGTTTGTTTACTTGTGTATTTTAGGTATGGATATCGTGAAAAAGACAAAAGATCACAAGTTACAAGGAAAAACGGACACGAGAAACGAAGCCGTACAAAGAACCGGGCCTTAATCATGGAATTCTCAACAAAATACCTTGAAGACTTGAAGACAAACAAGATTGATCCTCATTTATTGAAGAAATGACACTTAAAACCCTTGTATATTAATAATTACAAGTTTGGTCCCTTAAGTTTGTCAAAATTACACAAAAGGTCCTTCAACTTTGAAGAAATGGCAAGATTAGTCCCTCAACAAATCCAAACTGCCAATAATGGCCCCTCATGAAGATTAAGATACATTGAAGACCTTTGAAGATCAACAATGTCCAAAATCAGCCCTTGCAATATTCAAAAATGTCAAATATAACCCTTGAAACACTTTTTGTAAAGTTTGTGCCAAAAATGACAAAAGGTGAAATGTTGATACATGTAAAATGGGCGTTGATAGAAGTTTGCATCCAAGTGACAAAAGAAAGGAAGGACATGGGCTGAATGTGTGCATACTGAAACATTTAAACACACAAACACGCGCCAAACAACTCCACTCCACCAAAAACGGATCAAAAGGACAACTATTCACCTTTACAGCCCAGATTTTACACAACTTAAAACAAAGGGTAAAATGAAATTACCCAGGCACACGTTTGATTCACACATACAGGAACCTATCCCACAACAAAACCCTCATCTCCACTCACTATGGACCCCACCCCAATACCCTTTCCACCAATCAGCAAGCAACTTAGCCTCCAAGTCATGTGACGTGTCAAGATCAACAGCTGAGAGCCTTTGTTTGATCACAAAGCTAAAATGAACGTGTAGGATCATTTTAGACAGCTCAACAACAACAAACGTACTCAAGGACTTAGGGCATTTAGGGAATTTCACATCTAGGGTTTATGAACAGTGTAGCCTTGGCATTTGCCTATAAAAAGACTCCTCAACATGTGAGAGAGCTTTTGTTCCAGTTTTAGGCTATTAATCTTTGTAATTCCTTTTTAAGTTAAATAAAATTTGAATTTATGAAAATTTGAAATCTCTTTTTGATTTAGTTAAAAGTTTGGTGTTTGAGTAGCCTAATTCTGAGTTCCATTTGATTGTGAAGGCCTACCTTAATCTTGTGGTTAAGGCACGTCTTGTTTCATAAGGTTTGAAAACCTTGAAATCCTAGGTTCTGTTTTGGTTATTTTGTGTACTAACCCTTGACCATTAGCTATAAGCTCTTACAAGCTTGTTGACACCAAGCTTGTGAAGAGATTAGAGCCCTTGGTTGAGTTGTTTGCTGTTTGTGTTGAAGATATAAAGTCCTTGAGGTTCTACTTTGAACCATCAACCAAGGCAGTTTGCATCATCTTCATTGAAGTACCTTGGTCTTGTTCTAGTTGTTGAACAAGGTCCAAGGAGCATTGCTGGCCTTCCTAGGATGTTGTGGAAGGCAGGTATAATCTCTTGTTAAGATTCCCCTAAAAATTTCATGTTTATGACTATTTTTTGATTTGGTGCTTTGATTTTGAGTATTGGTGTTTGTGCTGGTGATTTTTGAGTTTGATTGTGTTATTTGCTATTGTTTAAGTGTTTTTGATCATTAAAATCAGTAGGTTATTAGTTAAAATCAGAAGTTTGTATGATAAGTGCTTGATTAAGGGTTGTTTGGGATTACTGGTTATCAAGGCCTTGTGGCCTTGTGCCCTTGGTTCTTTGGGTTTGGGTGGTCTAAACAAGCTCTAATTTACAAGTTTTTACCATTGGTTCACTTTCTGAAAGTTTGAAAAAGGGATTTGGAGTTTTGCAAAAATCTGATAAAGTGGTTTTGAATTTGGTCAAACACATCAGATCCAATAACTTCTTTGTTAGTTGGATCTAAGGTCTGAAATCAGGTTTGGGAATAGTTTGGGTGATAAGCTATCTATTGGTTATCTGCTTGTTGAATTTGGTGGCTTATTGTGGTTTTTATAGCTTATCAAAGTCTGCTGAAGTGGTCATTTGCATCAGCAAAGTGACCACCTCAAATTGTGCTTGCATTTGTTTGCCTAGTGTATGCCTTGTGATTTTGCTGCTTGGAACTTATTCATGTGCTGCTTGTGATTGGTTTTTGCTATTTGGATTGCTTTGTTCATAGCTTATAAGCTCACTGGCTTATTGGCTTATTTGTGCCAAAATACATCAAGTTTACCCAACTGGTAAGCTTTGATTCACAAGGTTTGCACTCAAACCTTGACCAGCAGGGTGAAAAACAAGTCCTTACACTTCATTAAGTCTGTCAACGCCCACTTTGTTCCTGTCAGCGTTTGATTTCAACTTATCAGCGTTTGACTTTTGGTCAAACTTGGTTTTCAGCTTATTTGAATCTGTTTTGCTTATTGGTACATGCAACAACTTAGTTTTTGTAATAGAACTCATTTTTCTCAGCTTAATATCAAGTCTGGAAGTTTACAAGTCTTTTGGTTAAGCTTTTGCTAGGAAACTAGCTTATTTGGCTTTTTCAGCCAGCTTATCTGTTCTTACAGCTTATTCTACTTGGCTTTTTGTGATTTTCTTGATTAATTATTCTTAGTTAAGCTATTTGTGAGCTTTTTCAACAAACTAGAGCTTCTGAGGTGCATTATTTCTCAAACCCGACTATTTTGTCGTTTTGTGGATTTTTGCTTTTCTATTTTCTGGCTTATTGAGTGAGCTTATTGAAAATTTCTTTTGACAGATCTCTTAAGCATCCAAAAAGAGGGTTGTGTGTCAAATTAGAGCTTATGGCATTAGCTTTTGGCTTAATGGGCTGAAAAGCCCAATAAGAATAAGCTTTGTGTTCAATAAGCTGTG
Organism: Glebionis coronaria; assembly: GCA_025667525.1. Lineage (NCBI taxonomy): Eukaryota > Viridiplantae > Streptophyta > Magnoliopsida > Asterales > Asteraceae > Glebionis > Glebionis coronaria. Next base: position 13,603 of record JANFOE010002872.1, read on the forward strand.
ATAAGCACATTTTCAGCTTTTGGGCCTTTAGAGTTTTGTTCTTAGAATTAAATTTTAAGTCAGATAGGGCTTTTCCAAGTCAAAGTTTGACTTTTTGGGCCCAAAAGCCCATTTGTGTTGACTGTTTTTGGATTTGGCCCATTTGGGGGCCCATTAGGGGTATTTTGGTAATTTCACTTTCATTTTCTGATTATTTAGGTTAAAATAAACTAGTTTGCAAGTTTTTAGAATTTTTTATAATTTTTGGATTTTTAATATTATTTTATTATAATTTTATTATTATTTTTAAAATTTCACATTTTCCAACTTTTTACATTTTTCTTAGGTTAAATACATTAAAATAGGAATTTAGCAACTTTTAGAATAATTTTATCACTTATAGATTAATTTTTATAATTATTTTAAGTTTTAATAGTTTTTAATTCATTTTAAATAGTTTTTATTAGTTTTAAAATTTCTAAAAAATAGTTTTTAATCATTTTAGGTCATTTTAGAGGTTTATCAATTGAAAAATCTTTATTTGGGCTTTTTGATAATTTATTTGATTTTTAGGGCTTTAATTAACATTTAAAAATTGAATAATTAATTATTTAAAAGGTTTGAAAAAGTTTTGATCATTGGTAAACTCTTAGTTTTTTTATTTTTGATTTTTGGTGAATTTTTGGTAATTTTTAGAATTTATATTATTTTTGGTGATTTTTTAGGTTCTACGACTTAACTTTCTAATAGTTTTTTTTTAGTTAATTTTTATTTTTACGACTTTGTCATTTTCTCTTCTAATCCCCTTCTAAACCAAATATTAATCTCAAATCTTGTACATCTTAGTCACACACATATACCTCCTTGGGAAACGAACTTAATTTGGGTCATTAACACTTGATTTTTCCTAAAGTCATTTGTTCAATACTTACCGCTCATTTACGCTCTTTTGTTTTCCTAAACAAGAGGTGTAAAATTTCTACAATCACTCGCACCAAAAGTGAATGAGATAAATTACACTCGATACAAATTGGCTTTAGGTTGTCCTCTTCCCCCTAATCCCGGATACCTTAAGCAAGTTCAGGCCACTAATGAAACCTTATATAATGGTAGTGTGCTTTTGTCTGATGAGCATGATCCTCCTAGTGTGCATGATTCCGAGGAAACTACTGAACTTGCTGTAGAGACTCGTTTAAGAATGAAAAAGATTGATAAAGAAGTGACACCCGTTTATTATCCGAAAATTAACCATCCAACTGTTTTTGTTCGGTCTAAAACGAGTACTGAAATGCTTTTGCTACCAAGTGAGGAAAATGATCTTGAACGCCTCTCTAAAGCTCGTGATTGTATTGATAATAGCCCTGTTGAGTTAAATACCCCTGTGTCGCATAATGAAAACCTTCAAACTGAGCTTGATCTTATGAAAGAGAAAATGGAATCTTATGTCATTAAAAAGCATAAAGAATTCACCGATCTTTGGAATAAATTTGTCAAAAAATGTGATGAATGCAAATATGACAAGATTTCGTATGAAAAAGCTTACAATAAATGCAACAAACTATCGCACGGTTGCAGGCTCAGTTAGGAGAGGTTAAGGAACCGAATTTGGCCTCTTCAGGGTTAGAGAGTGCTAGTGATGGTAATGTTCAGAAGCTTAAGGCTAAGATTGCAGATTTAGAATCTGTTGTCTTTTCATATAAGCGGGCTGTTGAACAAAGCAAGTATGTCTATCAGAAACTTATTGATAAAATCTGTGAGAACTGTAAATTAAAGGCTTTGTTAAAAGATAAGACTTCTGAGCCTAGCTCGAGTGCAGATACGCTGATCCAGAAACCAGCAACCTCGGGACCCACTCGTATTGCTGTAACACCGTTTCCCAAGCCTGCTGGAATGAAAGCTACTGTTATAGCCCCAAGAATGTTTCGCGTTAGACCTTCATCTCAAACTAGGGTAGATATCTCTGTGCCTAGCAACCAACGTAAAGCAAGCGTTAGGACAAAACCGACCACTATCGCACAACCACAAGTCATTGATTTAAAAAATGCTAATTCTAACAAGCGTGTGTCTTTTTCTATAGGAATGAACAACTACACTAAGAGCAGAAGGCCACAGCCTACGAGCAATACAAGGAATGACAGGGTCCCTTTTGCCTCTAGAGGTAGTCGTCTCAAGGCTAATAATGTGGAAGTAGAAGAACACCGTAGGAATTTACCGTATTTTATTCATAATCAGAAACTTAATTCTTCTGAATTTAATGACTTTAAACTTGCTATTCGGAATGAAAAATCTGAAGTTATTTGTGCTAAATGTAATAAATGTTTCTTTACTTTTAGTCATGATGTTTGTGGTTTGACTATGAATGGTTTGAACTATGGTGGTTACACTCGACTTGAAAAGCTTTCTATCAGCGAAACACATAGCACTCCTAAGGCTAAAGTGTATGTTCTAAAAACTAAGCAGGTAGGGTCCACTGAAAGTCTTGCTACGCCTAGACGTCCTAGAGTTACCTCTAAGTGGTTGCCTACTGGAAGATATTTTGCCTCTAATGGTCATGTTATTAATTCTAGTAGATCTCATACTGACAGTGAAATGTCGGTATGTGATATGGCTTGATTATTACCTAACCATACAGGAACCTATTTCTTTGGTTGCCAAATTTTCTCTTCTCTTATCATTGGCAGACTGTTGAAATTTGTCTCTGGTGCGTGGACTCGGGTTGTTCCAAACATATGACTGGGAATCGAAGTCTTCTCAAGAACTTTGTATGGCGTTTCATGGGAACTGTTCGATTTGGAAATGATCATGTTGCGGCAATTCTAGACTATGGTGATCTTCATTGGGGAAATATTATCATCACCAAAGTTTCTTTTGTTGATGGCTTGGGACACAATTTGTTCTCGGTTGAGCAATTTTGTGATTCAGATTTGATTGTTGCCTTCAGAAGTCATACATGCTTTGTTAGGGATCTGGAAGGAATTGATCTGTTGAAAGGAAATCGCACAACAAACCTTTACACTATTGATCTTTTTCAAATGTCTGCTGCATCTCCAATTTGTCTCATGGCCCGGGCTACTTCAACAAAGTCATGGTTATGGAATCAAAGGTTATCTCATCTCAATTTCGATGCCATCACCCAACTTGCAAAAGATGATCTCGTTACCGGTCTTCCAAAGTTCAAATATACTAAAGACCATCTTTGTCCATCATGTGAGCAAGGTAAAAGCAACAAAAAGCCTCACAAACCCAAACCTGTTCCAAATTCGACGAATCGGTTGCATCTCCTTCATATGGATTTGTGTGGCCCAATGAGAATCAAAAGTATTAATGAAAAGAGGTATGTCCTTGTGATTGTAGATGATTATTCTCGTTACACATGGGTTCATTTTCTTGCTTCGAAAGATGAAGCCCCGGATGTAATTATCAATTTCTTGAAGAAAACATCAGTGCTAATTCAAGCCCCTGTTATCATTGTAAGAACGGATAATGGTACATAATTCACCAATCAGAAACTGAAAGCTTATTTTGACGAAGTTGGGATTTCTCATTAAACTTTGGCTGTAAGAACTCCAGAGCAGAATGGAGTTGTGGAACGGAGGAATCATACGTTAGTTGAAGCTGCTCGGACAATGCTTCTCTCCTCCAGTGCACCGTTATTCCTTTGGGCTGATGCTATAGCAACTGCATGTTATACTCAAAACCGCTCCATTATTCACACCCACTTCAACAAAACACCTTATGAGATCATTAATGGAAGAAAACCAGATATTTCATTTTTACATGTCTTTGGTGCTTTATGTTATCCGAAGAATGATCGTGAAGATATCGGTAAACTTGAACCTAAAGGTGATATTGGCTTTTTCATTGGTTATTCTTCAACTGCTTGTGCTTACAGGGTTTATAATCGAAGGACAAGAAAGGTATGGAGACTATGAATGTTACTTTTGATGAACTCTTGGGTATGGCCTCTCAACATAGAAGTTCACATCCAGAGCTTCAAGGTCATACTTCTGGACACGTAAGTTCAGGACTCGCGCTTCAATTTGCACCGTCAGCAATCTCATCGTTACAACCCTCGGAACGTGACTTGGAAGTTTTATTTAGGCCAATTTATGATGAATATATGGAGGGTCCTTCGTCATTTGGTGTTCCTCAAAATGCCCCGGCTGCACCTGCTACGGTAGTTCAAGAACCACCAACTGCATCTACATCAACGGCATCCGTTTTTGCACCATCTACATCAACCTCCGCCATATTGACTCCAAACATTCCAACCACCTCTTCAACTGCTGACGCAACTCAACAACATTCTCAGCAAATTCTTACTCATGTTCATCTTCAGAATGAAATAGTTGCTGAAAATGCAAACAATGCGATGCTCAACGAACACGAGTTTGTTAATCCATTTGCGGCTTCCACAAGTTCTACTCAGCCTTCAACATCATATGTGGACTCGTCGAGATCGCATCAAGTTTCTCATACACTTCCACATGAACACAAATGGACTAAGAATCATCCTTTGGTTCAAGTAGTTGGCAATCTCTCACGACCAGTCTCAACCCGAAATCAGCTGCATACCGACGGTGATATGTGTATCTATGCACTATTAGTCAGCAGAATGGAACCAGCTAGTGTGAAAGAAGCAATGACTGATGCATCATGGATTGAGTCTATGCAAGAAGAACTCAATCAGTTCATCTGGCTTGATGTATGGGAGTTAGTACCTCGACCGGACAATATCGATCCCCTTACTCTAAAATGGTTATTCAAAAACAAGATGGATGAGGAGCAAACGGTCATTAGGAACAAGACTCGGTTAGTTGTGCGAGGTTATAAACAACAAGAGGGAATTGATTTCGCTGAATCCTTTGCCCTGGTTGCTCGAATGGAAGCTATTAGGATTTTCTTGGCATACGCTGCACACAAATCGTTCACTGTGTATCAAATGGACGTGAAGACGGCTTTCTTGCATGGACCGTTAAAAGAAGATGTGTATGTATGTCAACCTGAAGGTTTCATTAACACCGAACATCCAAGCCATGTCTACAAGCTGAAAAAGGCAATTTATTGTTTGAAACAAGCACCGAGGGCATGGTACGACGAATTAGCATCATTTCTTCTACAAAATCACTTCAGCAAAGGAACCATTGATCCAACTTTGTTTATCAAGCACTACGGCAACGACATATTGGTGGCTCAGGTCTATGTAGATGATATTATATTTGGGTCTACTAATCCAAAATATTCCATATTATTTGTAGACCTTATGAAAAGTCGATTTAAAATGTCCATGATGGGGGAAATGACGTTTTTTCTTGGTCTCCAAGTTCACCAATCCCCCCGTGGTATTTTCATATATCAGGCCAAATATGTGCTTGAAATTCTAAAGAAATTTGGAATGGAAAACTATGATCCTATTGGTACACCAATGGACACTAAACACAAGCTTGATTTGGATAAGAAAGGGACATTTGTAGATGCTACAAAATACCGAAGTATGATCGGGTCCCTTATGTACTTAACCTCAAGTAGACCGGACATTGTGCATGCTACTTGTTTATGTGCTTGGTACCAGGCTAAGCCAACCGAGAAGCACCTCAAGGAGGTTAAAAGGATCTTTCGTTATCTCCGGGGAACCATTCACATGGGTCTCTGGCATACGAAGGATTCTGGCTTTAATCTCACTGGTTTTTCAGATGCCGACCATGCAGGATGTCATGATTCATTCAAGAGCACTTCCGGTGGAGCACAATTCCTAGGTGAGAAGCTAGTGAGTTGGTCATCAAGAAAACAAGACTGTACGGCGTTGTCCATCGCGGAAGCAGAATATGTATCTCTATCCGTGTGTAGTGCTCAAGTCCTTTGGATGAGAACACAACTTACGGATTATGGCTTTCACTTTAACAAAGTGCCTATCTATTGTGACTCACAATCAACCATAGCCATATCCCGCAACTCGGTCCAACACTCTAAGACCAAGCACATTGCTGTCCGATTCCATTTCATAAAGGAGCATGTGGAAAGAAGAACGATCGAACTGTATTTTGTCAAGAAGGACTACCAACTAGCCGACATCTTCACCAAAGCTCTTTCTCAAGACAGATTTGAATTCTTGGTTCGTCGACTTGGTATGCGTAGTTTCACTCCTGATGAACTTGAACGTCTTGCACATTTGCAGTAACCTTGTATATATCTATCAGAAAATCAAAATACAAAAAGATAAAACCTATAAAAACAAAATAAAAAATGAGAAAATCTTTCAAAATACCAAAAATATTCTCCTTCGACATGTTTCTCAGTATCGGTAATATGGACGTACTTAGAAATGTTGTTCAATAACGACACCGGTACGTACATAAAGTTCGAATGAGAGTTCAAATGTTTTCAAAACATGTCTTTTCTATTTTTCTTCTCATCATGGCTTATAGTCACATGTCAGACTATAACCCGGTCCCAAAATAAAGGAAAGTCTTTGAAGTATCCTCAACAACGAGAAATTTGTTTTTCTCGGTCATGAGCTTATATCAAAACATTTAAAGTTTTAAGCTCATGAATACAATTTTTCTCGGACTTTTGAGCATAATTTTTCAATATATTTCAATACAATGTGCTCATATACTCCCCTATTTAAATAGAATCTCTTTTCGAGGGGGATTATAATGATTTCATAAACATTTGTTCCAAAGTTTCATGACACATTATTCTCTCCATGTTTTATCACTAGTTTCATAAAAATTTCAATTTCATGCAATTTTTGAGGGGGAGAATAGTGATAAAAAAAATGTGATCAAAATGTTTTATTTTGGATAAGATCTTTGAGATAAGTGCTTTCTCGTCCTAACATGTGCAAAATGTTTACTTAAATTCTTTCGCATTTTGAGGCACATGTGTAGGGGGAACGTTTTTGGTGATTAAGAAAGTTTTTTCTGGTTACGATATCTATACCTTCAACACAATTATTCATGACGATATTGGTGTCAAAAGGTGGTTAGGTATTCGTCCCATGATCCAACCAGAACCGGAGGGATCTTCCCAGGGACAATCCATTAGAACTTAGAAGTCCTTAGGAAAGATGGAGTAGTTGAGCGTACGGGAAAAATGCCGACCAAGTACTTAAGCTAGCACTAGAATAATCACAACAAGGTGCTAGTTATGACGTATTGGTAAGCATTGAAGGGGTTGAAGAATGAAAAAGAAATGTAAGGATAAAGGGTGAAAAGAAATAGCCCTCCATACAACTTAGGCAGAAACCGGGTCAATACATCTACTATCAAAATCACGTTGATGATTTCTGGTAATGAAGACAAAGCATCATGGACCCAGTGATGCAAAGCACAACCCTTCACAGCCTACTCAAGCTTCTCTCAAAAGAAGTTTGTTTTATTGTCACGGAGTTCAACTCATTTCTATCAACTTTCTCACTCCGAGATAGTAGATATTGAAAAGGTGGCAGTCTGCTCCAGCCTCCGATCACCAAATAAACTTGCACTTATAGAGTCTAGAGCCAACGAGATTCATCAAAAATCTCATTAGGACACTTATTCCTTATATCAATTGTTGTCCATCATTAGAACACAAGCGATATTTTACAGAGTCCTACGCTCTATCCTTGTGGTATTGCTAGAACATTCAGAGTGATACTCTCTAGTACTCACAGTGATGAATGGAAATCCTTCCAGTGTTAACATCAAACAACACTACGGTAGGTCATATGTACGATTCAGTTTGAATTAAACATATGCTAACTGGAAAGCAACAGTGGTTTGATTCTTAATTGATTCAAAATCGTTCCAGGTCTCGACGCAATATCTTTATGATCTTGCCAGAACATTCAGAGTAATACTTTTCAGTATTTACAGTGACGAATCGAAATCCTTCCAGTGTCATCATCAAACAGCACTGCGGTAGGTAACTTGTGCGATTCTATATGAATCAAACTTGTGTCAACTGGAAAGCAACGATGGTTTGATTCTTAATTGATTCAAACTTGTTCCAGAAAATTGAATTGACGACTTAATCAGCAGAATGGAACTGTATGATTCACTCCTTACAATGAATTATCTTTCGATATATTCAAGTATTGAGAACGACTACCACAGCCGGAAACCCTGTCAAGGAAGTTATTTGAACTTACCTAATCACGTGTATAGTATTCTTACTGTATAACAGGAAACCGGAGGAATGCAAACAGTGGCGTAACTTCAAGAGTCGTAATTTAAGATCACATGCTCATATAAACGAAGAAAGCTCAAGAACATCTAAAGACAAAGACTTTCGCTACTCTGATGATCAAGGGAGATTGTTAACAAGCTTTCATGTCAACACAAAACATGAGTATGTGGGTAAAGACACAAGAACACAAGCTGGCAAAGTTACAAGATCAAGTCAAGGCAAATACCAAAGGTCCATGATCACAAGTCATGAAAGGAACTATGAAGAAACTCTCAAGACATCGAGCTTCAAAGTCTGCAACAACAAAGAAGTGAAGTCACATATTACATGACCACCCCTTAAGGGGAGATTGTTAGAAGTAATTAAAGTGATGGTCATATAATATATCGTTGCGAAGCTCGTGAAAAATGTCATTTAATGAAGTCAAGAATTTTTAGTTATTATTGTTTATGTAACAGGATTTAGTCCCGAACACACAAATGAGGAAGGCCTCCTAAACATTTGTTACTTAGTATAAAAGGCTTCCTAATCCTCATTTGTGTGTGTGCTTTCCATTTTGATTAGTTCTAGAGAGAGAAAGGTGTGTTTGTTTCTCTCACTAGGAAAACACCAACTTTGTATTTCTTTTCTTCTCTTCATCTTAATCTAATCTTTCTTTTTTAGTTTAGTCATAATCATGTTATTTGTGTTTGATTAGTCGTGTGATTTAGTCTTACAATCACCATATTTATAGAGACTTTTCTTCCAGTAAAAAACGAGATTCGTCTTACTAATTCCCGATTTTTTCATTACATTTTGCCAGAAAAATCAATATAAATTGTTTCAGCTTTACAAGCTCGTGAATCATTATCTTGTAGCTGCGAAGATTTCTAATCACCATTATGCGACTTCTGAAATTCCTTAAATTCATGATCAGCAGTTCATCCCAAAGTTTCCAGATATCATTCCAAAAGGTTTTCCAGAAATTCCTTCCTAACCACGAGACAGAGTTTAATATCGAGCTTGTCTCAAGGACATAAACTAATTCCAGAACTCTTTTTTCCAGGGCTTCAACTAAGTTAAAAGAGTTGCATAAATTGCTGTAAAAATTACCGGAACGGGCTTTATTCACCCTAGCGCACCACAGGAGGTACACTATTTTCTGTCCATCAAGAAGAAGGCCGGTAACATGAGATCATGTATCGACCACCAAAAATTTGACAAGATCACCATTTATAATCACTACTCACTCCACGTATAGCAGGTTTATCGGATCTGCTACGATGTCTTAAGCATTTTTCTAGAACAATTCACGATCATGCTATCATCAGTGGGGGGAGAAAGAACATGATGTTCCAATACTGTTTTTACACACGTTATGGTCTCTCAAAAATTTTATCTTATAATTATGAGCTCCCAGATACTCCAGCTATTTCACGAAATTGGTAAATCAAACTTTCCATGAATCCTCAAACAAAATTGTCAGTAGTTTCATTGAGAACATTCTGAGCTGTTAAATTTTAGAGATGAACACGAGATTCACCTTCTCACGACCCTATAGACACTCCGATAGGAGAAAATTATATACGCAGCTTTCCAGATGTGAGTTCCAGATGAACAAGGTGGCATTTCTGAGCCACCATGTTTCAGTAGAAAGAATTTCAGACAATCCTGCGAAGGTGAAGGCCATCATCTGATGGTCCCGACCGACGCTTGTGAACGAAGTACAAACTTTTCTAGAACTCAATTGACTAATACCACATAAATTGATGACAGTTCTCACTAGAACTCAATCGTACGATTTCAAGGCATTCCACCGACCATCATATCAGACAGAATTCATGTTCACGATGACGTGTATGTTTACGTTCACATACGTTCACGTTTATTTTCACTTTCGCGTTTACGTTTCATTCACAGTAAGATGTTGTTTCAGTTCATGTTTTGTGATATCTCATGATTTAAGTTCACGTAGCATTCATAACATTGTCCACGTTCAGGTTCGTGTTCTATCTCGCGATACACGTTTCACAGTTTATTACTGAATACGGTTACAGAAAGCTTGAGAAACCAGACTCAAGTTTAGCATAATTTTTCCATACCCAGGCAGACGTTTTACGTCTTAGGACGTATCATTTGGCATTCCTTCATCAGTCAACATATGTTCATGATATGTCCTAGCATCATGTTCATAGTATGTTTCACGTATCACGTGCACCATATATTCCATACCCAGCATTCCTCATATAATCGTGAACCACGTTCACAATTTCTCACGTAGCACGTTCACAATTGTTCACGTAGTTCGTCCCTATATGTTTTCAGCAGCTTGCCCAGAAATATAAAGGTTATCTTTTCAGGATAATTGTACGTACCGTTTCATGTATACTACATTCTATAGCTTATTCATTCAATCAGATTTAGAAAATCCATCTCAAGTATGGAACCAGAAACTATTTAACATCATCAGAACAGGGTCATCAGGACCAAGATTTTCATTGTGTTTAGACCTTTGACGGAATCATTTCGAGCGGGAAGCCACTCGGAACGGAGGAGTCCATCCGGACCTCTCATCCTTTTCCTTCAATAGATTTCGTTAAGTTCTTTCAGTCATGCTATGTTCCATATCCTCTTCAGCCATGTCACGTTACATGCCACTTCAGTCATGTCAGGTTTATACCTTTTAGTAGCATCATGTTCTAATTCAAGGACGAATGATCCTTCAGCTTATATGTCTTTTCAGCCTTCATGCTCTTTCAGCATATATGCCTTCCCAGCTTTTATAATTTCGTCAGCTTATTGCCTTTAATTCGAGGACGAATTTCTCCTTTTTAGAAGAATTGTAAAACTGCAGCATAATCGCATCCTTAATTCAAGGACGGATTATATTTTTTAGAGGGGAAGAATTGTAAAACCCGTATTTAAAATATTTAAATATTAAATACGCGTAGTCTCAACTTTAAACTAAAATTTGTGTAACTATTTATTCAGAAAATAAATAACAGTATTCATTCAAGTATCACGAAATTATTATTTATTCAGGAAATAAATAATTCACGTCAGAATATATTTACGAGGTTTAATATACGAACACGTACGTAAATGTTTAAAATCCACGAATGAATTAACTTGGACACATAAAACATCAAATGGTAAACATGGATGCTACTAGTATGTTATATTAGACAAATAAAATAGTAAGAAACTATGGAAATTATTTATGCACTTAATGAAGAAATGAAAGACGTTTTCAATTTTGAATGTATAAGTTGAATGAGTTAATATTCACACGTCTAAATAACCCCTTCATTACCGGCCTACAATAAGTTTAAACATTTAATATCTTCTCATGATCTTAAACGTTTATAACAAGAAATCTGAAGATCACGATGATCGGTTATAATTTTGATATTTGTATCATACAAAGGCCTAACATGTTGCGACACACAAAAACCTAATCTCATAGAAACTATGTAACGAATGCATCATCATCTACATCTCGTTGTATGTTAAACCTCACTCGAGTTGTTAACATTGTTCATATATTAACCGAGTCTTGTTGGTAAGCATGTCGAAGTTACGTTTCATCGGTTGCGGGTTGAAGATGCATTCTGCTAGTGAGTTCACCTTATGTTTAAACACGCATGGTTCCAAGGTGTTTCGGCTTTGTTGTTAGCGAAGAACGACCATTTATGTCGATTATGATAAGCCATTCAGGCTGAGTTCTTTTTATTTTTCATGGCTCGGGGAAGAGTCGGGTTTTGAGTTTGGGGTATGCAAGCTGGTGAAGGTCGACCGTGTCATGTTTTGAAGATGGTTCGGGTGCAATTTTGTGGTAACTACTGTTCATGAGTTGCACGGTTTTGGGTTCACCTGTTCGTCCAATGTGTGTATTGAGGTTCGATGGCACCTCGTTGGAATCTATTTTGCATGTTCGAACTGATGTCCATAGTTGTGTTTGATATTAGTTGTCCTCGTTTAGAATGGAGGTAACTTATTAAACTTCAAATTATTATATATAAGTAATCATTCCTCTATTCCATTGTGATACATCATAGAATTTAGATGGAAGAAAAATGGTATCTAGTTAATATGGTTTAACATTGTTGATAAAACCATTTGAAGAAGAAACAACATGCGTCTTTTTTGTTCATGTCATTTTCATGAATTTCAAATCTAATTGTACATATTTAGTCCCTGTATTATGTAGGAAAATACAAAACAAATGATACTTTTAATATCCTTTAGTCTTAATATAACTTATACAACTTTCTAAAAAGGAACGAAGAATGAGTACTGATGAAAAAGCGTAGCTTTTCGAATCTAACAAATTTTTATAAAAGTCTATATTTTATATAATATGTATGTATGTTAATGAGTTATAAGAGAAAAAAAGGAACGTATACACGAATCATGAAACACGCTAATCAGGAAAGTAGGAACATATAACATTAAAGAAAAGCTACTACAATCAGAAAAACTACTAAAGAAGGAATGACACGATAAATCATGAACAAGTAACTAAAAATGTCCCTTTATTCATGTAGCTATTGTGAAGTCAGAATAGGAGTCTCGTCTGTTCTCCTTTCAGTCGGTTACTGGACACAAGGTACGGATTTCCCGTCCTTTCAGTAAGGACTTCCCTTCTATGCATGATTAGGATTTCCCGTCTGCAGCCAAATGTTTTCCCAGTACATGTTATAAATTATCAGAAATTATTTAAATAACTAAGATATTGCCTGAGCATTATATACAAGCATGACCAGTTTATGTACTAGTTACAGAGGTACTGTAACTATGGCACTAGAGGCACCGGTGTCGTGACTCACATGCAGGAGAGTGATATCCTGCATCGTCCCACTAAGCTCAGTTTGGCCATTTTATTAGTATTTTATTGGGGCGTATGGATGCATCCTAGGCTTATCAGTTTACAGTTATCACGGTGAATTTGGTGTGTGCTCTACATCCTCCACACTGGAGCTGATCCCTCCACCCAGCACAGTATTTAGAGGTCACCCCTCTGCAGTTATTTAGAGGTCACCCCTCTACAGCATGACGAGGTCACCCCTCCAGTTATTCATGCACCGTTGTTACAGCACATGACCTATATAAGCTCTGGCAATTAAAATACAGTAAATGCACGTTTTTCAGATTTAACATATAACAGTTCAGCTTTATTATTTATAAATCAGACTTTACAGATTATACAAAGATTTCCGCTGCAACTTTACTTATCAGTCTTACAGCTCCAGTATTTTATCATCTGTTTCATTTCAGTAATTCCTTATCATGCTTTATATCCGTTCACTGAGCGTTATGCTCAGCCGTAGTTCTTTCATGTTCTAACGACAAGTACACCAGGACGCTCTTAGGATTATGATAGCCCGCATTGAATGGAAGCTATCCGACTTCTTACTTTATGCACTTCTTACATTATACTACTGATTTGGACATTGTTTAGTGTTTTCCTCAAGTATTTTACTTTTCTTGTCTTGAGCTTATGTTTGGATTACCGATGTTTGATTCCGGTAACTCCTTTATGGTCAGTTAATGTTTTAGGACATTTACCTTATGCTTTGATGACACGCCATAAATACACGTAATGATCCACTTATCAACGTGGGGTGTTACACGTAAAATGGTTAAGACGAATATGAAAAGCTACGATCTCCTCGTAAGTGGATTTTCAACCCTAATAGATTTTGTTCATTATTTTGTTAAGTTTATAATACTGGTTTTGTTTATTTATTTTTTCGGCGTAGGAACTAGAAAAAGTAAGGCTGGTTAAGAAATTATAGTATTTTAAAATGATATTTTATATTAAATCGATGCAGTAGATTATTTGTATTTGCACATAAGAATGATTAAAGCCGTATGGTGCTTGCCATTTTGCCCAAAGTGATTGTGATCGAGTGTTAGAGACTTTGATTTGGTAGATGATGCACTATAATGCAGGAAATTATTTTTTGGCCTTCATAGGAATGTAGATGAGATGTGGCTTACAGTTCGGCAGAAATGATTTTTTTAATGTTTCAGTTTTTTATGTGGTGAATAATGTACTATAATACAGTAGATTGTTTTTTTTAAATATGCATTTTCTACGTTTTTTGAGAAAAAAATATAGATGAAAAACATGTATATGACACTTGTACACCAAGTGTTTGATCAAATGTTTACATGATATTGTTAGTTTGATGCACTGGAATATGAGCTATGATGCAACAGGTATTCTGTCCTTGTATATAAAGGTAAATTATGCTAAACATAGGCTACATTTTCTTAAAAATGTGTTGGTATGTTAAGTCGTTATTTTGATTCACTTGAATTTAAGTTATGATGCAGCAGGTTGTCGGTCGTTATATATACGGGTGAATTAGGTTAAACATATGTTGCATTATCTCGAACATGTGTTTGTATCTTTTGTTGTTATTTTGATGCACTAAAATTTGAGCTATGATGCAATGCAACACGTAGTCGGTCTGAATTAGGCTAAACCAAAGTAAGGTTATCTCGGAAATGTGTTTGTATGTTAGATTATTAGTTTAATGCACCTGTATTTGAGCTATGATGCAGTAGGTAGCCGTTGTTGTATATAAGGGTGGATTAGGCTAAACGCAAGTAGGGTTATCTTGAACATGTGTTTGTATCTTAGGTTGGTAGTTTGATGCATCTAAATTTGATGTATAATGTAGTAGGTAGTCGGTAGTTCTTTATAAGGGTGGATTAGGCTAAATGCAAGTAGCGTTATCTCAAAAAGATGTTTGTATGTTAGGTTGTTAGTTTGATGCACTCGAATATGAGCTATGATGCAGCAGGTATTCTGTCGTTGTATATAAGGGTGAAATAGGCTAAACATAGGTTACATTATCTTAAAAATGTATTGGTATGTTAAGTCGTTATTTTGATACACTTGAATTTAAATTATGATGCAGCAGGTTGTCTATCGCTATATATAAGGATGAATTAGGTTAAACATATGTTGCATTATCTCATGCGTTTGTATCTTAGGTTGTTAGTTTGATGCACCTGAATTTGAGCTATGATGCAGCACGTAGTCGATTGGTGTATATAAGAGTGAATTAGGCTAAACGAAAGTAAGGTTATCTCGAAAATGTGTTTGTATGTTAGATTGTTAATTTGGTGCACCTGTATTTGAGTTATGATGCAGCAGGTAGCCGGTTGTTGTATATAAGGGTGGATTAGGCTAAACACAAGTAGGGGGTTATCTTGAACATGTGTTTGTATCTTATGTTGTTAGTTTGATGCACCTAAATTTGATGTATGATGTAGTAGGTAGCCGGTAGTTCTTTATAAGGGTGGATTAGGCTAAATGCAAGTAGCGTTATGTCAAAAATATGTTTGTATTTTAGGTTGTTAATCTGATGCACCTAAATTTGATCTATGATGCATCAGGTATATGGTCATTGTATATAAGGTGTATTAGCCTAAACGTAAGTAGTGTTATTTCGAAAATGTGTTTGTATGTTAAGTTTTTAGTTTGATGGATCTGAATCTGAGCTATGATGTAGCAGGTAGTTGTTCGTCGCATATAAGGGTAAATTAGGCTAAACATAGGTTGCATTATCTGGAGAATTTGTTTGTATGTTAGGTTGTTAGTTTGATGCATCTGAATTTTAGCTATGATGCAGCTGAATTTGAGCTATGATGCAACAAGTAGACGATCGGTGTATATAAGAGTAGCGGTGAGCGTGGTTCCGGAACCGCACCGAACCGAACCGGAACCGCAAGAACCGAGAACCGCAAAACGTAAAATATAGGAACCGAGAACCGAACCGAATACCATGTTTCGGTTCTGCTCGGTTCTCGAGTCCGGTTCGGGTATTTCGGGTCTTACCCGATTTGAACCGCAAAATTTTAAAAACACTCAAACATTCAATATTTTTTATTTGTTTACGCATATTTACTTCTAAACAAAAAAAATGTAGCAACTATACTATAAGAAGATAAAAAATTAACAGTTTTAATGTAAAACTACTTCAAAAAATTCAATTCTAATTCAAATCATATGTATTCAACGTTTTTTTTGTTGTTTATAGATTACAAAGTATTATAGAATTTATTGTCTATAAATATAAACATCATGTTGCTATAACGATGAACTTATATATTAGGATTTTCGATATGTGAAATATTACGTAAAAAACGAAAAATTCCTGTATACTTAAAATTTGAACGGTTCTTCGCGTCCGAAACCGAGAACTGCGGAACCGAACTGAACCGAACAGAACCGAGAACCGCAATTCTATAAATTTTGGAACCGAGAACTGGACCGCGGTTCTAAAATGCGGTTCGGTTTAGGTCAGTTTCGGTTCGGTTCTCGGTTCTGGTTCGGTTATCGGTCCATATGCTCACCCCTATATAAGAGTTAATTAGGCTAAACGAAAGTAAGATTATCTCAAAAATGTGTTTGTATGTAGGTTGTTAGTTTTATGCACCTTTATTTGAGCTATGATGCAGCAACTAGTCGGTTGTTGTATATAAGGGTGGATTAGGCTAAACACAAGTATGGTTATCTCGAACATGTGTTTGTATCTTAGGTTGTTAGTTTGATGCACATAAATTTGATTAATGCAGTTGTTGTATTAAAGTGATGCGATGGATAGATATTACTTGTTATAAAGTTAGATTAGGTTAGGCTAAGTGAGTTTTATTTGCTGAAAAGTTTTTTTTTCATGTTTAAATGATTAATGCAATTGTTGTATGGAATGATGCAGTGGTTCGATGTTAGTTGCATATGAGGTTAAATTAAGTTAGACAAAATGTATTTTATGTGACAAAAAGTGTATGTGTGTGTGTGTGTGTTTTAATTGTTATATTAAAGTGATTTAGTAGGGCCATCAGTTAATACGAAATGTATTAGGTTTTAACAAGTGAATGTAAGTTTGCATGACAAGATCTCACATTGAATTTTATGTGCAGGTTAAATGCAGTATGTTTTAACAAGTAGGCAAAACATGTTGGTTGGGCAGATTGGGTTGTAGGTGGGTCAAAGTGGTTGATCAAGGTCATATACCAACCAAAATTTTAAATAGTTGGCCCATAAAAGTGAGCGCTAGAGCACATGTCGAGTTCCTTGATCAAGATAGGAAAACTGCGCTTGATAATACCCAGAATCTTAAGGCAATGGCAAAGACGGAAAAAAAGAGTTTTTTTGTGTGACTGTTACTTCCACTTCAAATGATTCAGATGGCACAATGAAACTTATGGTATAAATGATGAAAAAGACATGGGCAGGCTAGTGACATTGAGGATTAGAGGCTGAATGTACTAACATGAACTCATGTTTTTATGTATCTTGTTTACTTAGTCTATGTACCAAGTACCATCGCAGAATGTATCATCATGTCATTTCTTGTAACAGTGTAATATCTATTTGTATTATTAGGGTTTTAACTTACAAAATGAATCATTTCTACTATAAAAGTTGCGATCTTGCGTACTGTTTAGTGACTTTGAGGATTGGAGGCTGACTGATTCTAACTTTACTGCATTACATTGTATTGTTAACTGCATCAGAATGAAAATTATAGAAATTTCCTAACATCTACTGCAGGTAGCATACTAAAAAACTTCAGACCTTTCTAACCACGTTAGATGGTTACGCTGATCGTTTGCTTTAGATAATATCTATTTAGAACACACACAACATACATGGTTGCAGGTGGTATATGGTTAATGGTTAACATTGCTTATCCTAATAAACATAGATATTGAAGGCAATGAGGCTGGTATTTATTTAGTTACGTCAAGATGGGATGTTGATGGTGAGGAGAGCTGCTGTGTCAAAACTTGCAAAGGTTTGCTGCTACTATCGAATCTGCTCATCTCAAGACCAAGATCAGGCAAATTTTCTAGGTACCTACACAGGATGGTTGGTACATACACCCTTGGAATAATCTGCGCAATTTACAACTTTGGTCCATATAGAAAAATCCCTTTTTTGTTTGGCTACTGATTTCTCGTATAAATGCTTGGCAGAGAACTCAACTGCTGTCATGAAAATCTGTTCATTGTAAAGTGTTATACATAAAAAAATTTGAATTTTTGTATTTTTGTTATATATATTTTGTATAGTGTTGAATAGTATTATGTATAAGATGGTTGAGCACAAGCATTTTTTTGCCTTTTTATGAATTGTTTTTGCCAAATAGCATGTTTCAAGTTTAACATAATTACAAATATTGTTTTGCTGAACTGTTTGCACCAGATAGCAAGTTTCAAGGGGTGTTTGGCTACTGCAGCAAGGGGTGTCTAGCTGCTGCATCAAGGGGTGTTTGGCTGCTGCAACAAAGGCTGTTTCGCTGCTGCAGCAAAGGCTATTTGGCTGCTGCATCAAGGGCTTTTTGGCTGTTGCATCAAGGGCTTTTTGGCTGTTGCATCAGGGGCTTTTTGGCTGTTGCAGCAAGGACTATTTGGCTGTTGCGACAAGTGTTGTTTGGTACTATAGTAGAAGTTAAAACTTCATTGTATTGTATATTATATGGTATATTTTATTGCATGAAAATGCAAATTCCAGTACATCAAAATGTATAAGTTTTATTTGCACACTCCAAGGAAACACACATATAAATACATATGACCAAAATATACTTTATTAACTTTAGTAACACTAGACAGGAAACTATGTGCCTAACTCACCTTGATTTCATAATCAGAAAGATCAATTGATGTGTCTAGATGATTCAGATCACAGTCACATATGACCTATGTGCTCTTTGATTGTGGGGATACAAGTACTTGACCATGCCTTGACCCTTCATGCTGAGCTTAGTAGCTTGAAGTTGCTTCTTCTAAGGTGCTTTTAACTAATGCAACATTTTGTTAATCTGTCATTAAGAAGCCATTATTCTGATGTAGAACCACTATTTTTTTAATAACTGCATCACAACGTAACATCACTGCATTAAAAGAATCATCAATATTAGTAATGTTGTACCCTTTATCCATATGTGTGTCAAAAGGAACTCATGTATCATTTTTGAAAGCTATAGGTTGATCCGTCAATAACAAAGTCGTATTTTTTTAATCCAAATTTCAGTCAAACAAATCCCACCTTATGTCATCCACAAAGATAAAATCTGAATCTTGCATTTCAGAAACTTCATTTTGTGAGCAGGTAGATTCTGAGCTTCATTGTCACGAGAGGGGGCTCGATAATGTTTGTTGTCAAGTTTCTGACTTTGAATATCATGAGAGGGAGCATGAGTTTTGTCATGTTTCTGAACGTTTTTTCCATTGCCTCTAGCCCCTAAGAAGACGTTCATGTAAATAAAAACAATGACATTAAAATCATGGAACTAATCCTAGTTGCCAAAAAGGATTACACTGATTGTATGAACTAACATAATTAACACTATACAAGGATCATACATGATGAATGCACATTACGAGATTTAGAAAAAAGTCAATAAATAAAGAGTCACACGATTGGAGACGAGGATTTTGGTACATTCATGGTTGCTTAAAGATGTTTGACCTCCTCCCTAATGCAAGCCCGCTGCAATCACGCTGCAAGCTCGTGCAAGCGCGCTGCAATCACGTTGCAAGCCCACAGCAAGCACGCTGCAAGCAGGATGCAATTAGGTTGCAATCACGCTGCAAGCCCGCTACAATTACGCTGCAAGCCCGCTGCAATCACGTTGCAAGCTCGTGCAAGCGCGCTGCAATCACGTTGTAAGCACGCTGCAATTAGGCTGCAATTAGGCTGCAATCACACTGCAAGCCCGCTACAATCACGCTGCAAGCCCACTGCAATCACGTTGCACGTCCGCTGTAATCTATATACTAATATCATAGACTAAGGCGATGATGAATTCTTAGAAAATGAACATGCGTTTGGAGAAAATTGACCCGAATCGCTTTCTATGATAAATGAAAGTTGTACAATCAAGTGAAGATGGATCTCATAGATATGCTTGTGTGAAGCTTAGTGGAACTTTCAACCCAAAATGTTTCTATGTAATCAATTTAAATTTAACACGCACGATAAATAGATTGATAAAAATGATGTATTAACAAAATTCAAAGGGTATACAAAATTACAATTAATAACTACAAGCAATCCGATATGAAAGTAATATGAATTTGAAAATCAGAATACTTACTGCATCATAGTTTCGTATCTACTTCTCATAGTGAAAGAACTACTAAATTTTTTGCGAATATCGAAACTGGAACATTCAGGTGTGGGCACCATGACTCCAAGCAACAAAAATATTAATCATAATATCCACATGAGAGTTTGTTGTCCTATAATATTATGATGATTAATGATAGAAAATAGATGAAAAGAGATGGATTCCTAGAGAGAGAAAGTAGTGAGAGAAAGTAGAGAGAAGGAGATGATTAACTTAGTGAATATTAGATTAGAATAATGAGTGTTACAAATGATCATCCACCCTTCCTAACATGCTAGGAAGGGCCTTATATAGCCGGGCTTACATGTAACCATAATGGGCTATATTGTTTGGACTAGGCTTGTCTTTTGGGCTTTAAGTAGCTTAAATCCAAGCCCGTGAACCACGATTTCTTTAACTAACTATTACAACGTTCTAATAAATATTACAATAGAAACCTATGACCGAACATTCTTGTTTGACTCAATATTTTGAGGCTAACAATCTCCCCCAATGTGAGATCATTCCTCTTCGATATTTAGAGTCCAATGGAGATTTATCAATTTCGTCATAAATGAGTCTTGAACGTGTAACAGTAGTCTTGTTCCTTCATGGTGTGATCTTTGAGCCTTTGTCATTGTCTTTTGACTTATTCTTTTATCTTGAGATCTTTAAATCATTCTTGACTTATCTTCGCCATCTTTCGATCTTGTGTCTTTATCCACATGCTCACACTATTAATTGTTGAATAAGTCTTTGGGCATGAATATGTGGTTTTGAATCTTTGGCTTTGCTGAGTACACCGTGAAGCCACCTTCTCGACACAAAACATAGACACGGACTGAATGGCTTTGACATTCGTCCTAAATCGGTAGCGTTTTACCTCCGGTCGGTGAAGACCGTTATACGGTATTAAATACCGTACATGTGATTAGGTAGATTCAATTAAGAATCTCCTTGACAGGGTTTCACGGCTATACTAGCCGATCTCTTTACTCAACCGTCTCAAAGCAAGACTGCGAACATAAAGAGTGAATCAATTGGATAATTATTCGCTTGATTAAAGTCGTCAATTCAAATTCCTGGAACAAGTTTGATTCATTAAGAATCTTACCATTGTTGCTTTCCAGTTGACACAAGCTTGATTCATAAGAATCTCGCAAGTTACCTATCGTCTCGCTGTTTGATGTTGACGCTAGAAGGATTTCCATTCATCACTGTGAATATTAATAAATATCACTCTAAATGTTCTGACAAGACCATAAAGATATTGCGTAGAAACCTGAAACGAGTTTGAATCAATTCAGAATCAAACCACTATTGCTTTTCAGTTTTACATATGTTCAATTCATAAAGAATCTTACACATGACCTACCGTAGTGCTGTTAAATATTAACACTGGAAGGATTTCCACTCATCATTGTGAATACTGAATAGTATCACTCTTAGTGTTCTAGCAATATCACAAGGATATAGCGTAGGACTCTCTTGATCTTCATCCGTGTGTCCTAACGAGATTTGATTGATCTCTTGGCTCTAGACTCGATTTGTGCACTTTTAGTGGTCGGAGGCTGGAGCAGATGCCACCTATTCAATATCAACTGTCTCAGAGTGAGAAAGTCAATAGAAGTCGTGTTGATCTACTTGATAATAAAACAAACTTCTTTTGAGAGAATCCTGAGTAGCTAGGAAAGGGTTGTGCTTCACATCACTGGGTCCATGATGAGTTTGTCTTCATGATGTGTTGACCCGGTTTCTGCCTAAGTTGTATAGAGGGATTATTTCTTTAGACCCTTTATCCTTACATTTCTTTTTCATTCTTCAACCCCTTCAATGCTTACCAAGACATCATTAATAGCACCTTGTTGTGATTGTTCCAGTGCTATCATCAGTACTTAGTCGGCATTCAGCTACCTTCACATTCTACTCCATCTTTCCTAAGGACTTCTAATAAGGGATTGTCCATGGAAAGATCCCTTCGGTTCTGGTTGGATCATAGGACTTAAACCTAACCACCCTTTTGACACCAATAACGTCGTGAATTAAAGATGTTGTGGGTTTTTGATCATAACCATGAGTGCATGAGTCTTTAGATCACATTTTAATCACATTTTCTCCCCTATCTCTAATATATGAAATCTTTTGATATTAGAGATACAAAATTTGATTAAAATATATTGTTAAAAATAGTCTTGAAAACTTTCGGGAGAAAAATGTGTCAAACTTAGCATGATTTTGGAATGCTCCCCCTCAAAAATTGATCCAATGGAATTGTCATTACGAGGATATGATCCATATTAAACTTTTGAGGATAGGAGTTGTTGAACACACAATTTTGAAAGTTTTTGAATATCATTGAGAAATTCTTGAAAAAATTGTGTTCAACGCTATTTGAAAAATCAATTCTTTTTAGCGAAAAGGTTTTTCTAAAGCATAAACTTGAGTTCATAGACTTTGAATGTCTTGACGAATCCACTCAAGTGTAAGAAGATTTAACTTCTTTTGCTAAGGGTAAGGGCACAAAAGCGTACACTCCCCCGTGAAAATAGATCCGGGTTGCAATCTGAAAGTGATTACAAGCCATTGTGTTGAGCTCAAACGTTGAATGTTTTGTGACAAGCTCAACCCAAGATAGATTGCTCTACCCGTTGTTGGAAATATTGTCCCAAATAGACAATTTCCTTTAGAAAAGATAGAAATGACATGTTTTGAAAAATATTTACAACTTTCATTCGAGCTTTATGTACACACCCGTGTCGTTATTGAGCGACATTTCTAGGTACCTCTATATTATCGATACTGAAAGACATGTCGAGAAAAATATTTTTTGGATTATCAGAGATTTTTTATTTTGTATTTTTCCTTTTTTATTAATATTTACAGGTAGATGTTTGATAGACGAATCAGGCAGGATTCTTTTCCAGAATCTCTAGTTCTGCTGGAGTCAAACATCTCATACCAATTTGCCTAAAAAGATACGCAAACCTCTCTTTCGAAAAAGCTTTTGTAAACAAGTCAGCTAATTGGTAATCAGTTCCAACAAAGTATAATTCGACAATACCATTTTCAACTTGTTCCTTAATGAAGTTGTATCTGACAGCGATGTGCTTCATGCAGGAATGCTGTACCAGATTGCAGGAAATGGCTATGGCCGACTTTGGGTCACAATACATAGGTACTTTATCAAAGTGGAAGCCATAATCCGTGAGTTGTGTTCTCATCCAAAGAACTTGAGCACAACACGCAGATAGAGACACATACTCCGCTTCGGCTGATGACAGTGACGTGCAATCTTGCTTCTTAGAAGACCATCCCACAAGCTTATCTTGACCTAGAAATTTTGCACCACCAGAAGTACTTTTACGTGTATCAAGACACCCTGCATGATCTGAATCTGAATAGGCCGTTAGAAAGAAACCAGTTTCCCTCGGATACCAGAGTCCCATGCGAATGGTATTCTTAAGGTACCGAAAGATCCGTTTAACCTCCTTGAGGTGCTTTTCAGTTGGTCGTGCACAATAGCATGTAGCATGATGAATATCAGGTCTGCTTGCTGTCAAGTACATGACGGACCCGATCATGGAACGATATTTTGTTTGATCTATAGGTAATCCCTCCAAATCAGCATCTAGGGATGTGGTTGTTAATGGTGTCCCAATAGGGTCACATGAGGTCATACCATGCTTTTTTATTATCTCTTGACAATACTTAGCTTGGTTAATGAAGATACCACTTGGGGATTGGTGAACTTGAATTCCTAGAAAGAATTTTAGTTCGCCCATCATAGACATTTCAAATCTGTTGTGCATTACTTTTTCAAACCATTTTGAAAGTTTTGGGTTTGTAGACCCGAAAATAATGTCATCAACATAAATCTGCACAAGCAAAATGTCATCCCCATATTTATAAGTGAACAAAGTTAGATCAATGGAACCTTTTGAGAAACCTTTGGAGACCAGAAATTTCAAGAGCTCGTCGTACCACGCCCTTGGAGCTTGCTTGAGTCCATAAAGTGCTTTGTGGAGACGATACACCTTGTCAGGATAATGAGGATTGACGAATCCTTCTGGCTGCGTGACATAGACTTCTTCCTTCAAAGGACCGTTAAGAAACATCGTCTTTACGTCCATTTGATAAACAATAAATCCCTTATGTGCAGCATAAGCAAGAAAGATCCTGACCGCTTCCATTCGAGCAACTGGTGCAAATGATTCTTCAAATTCAATACCCTCTTTCTGTCCATACCCTTTAGCCACTAGCCTAGATTTATTCTTGATGATCGTGTTCTCTTCATCCATCTTGTTTTTCCAGATCCATCGAAGATTTAATGGTATTACATCGTATGGTCTGTCAACAAGTTCCCAGACTTTAAGTCTTTCAAATTGTTGAAGTTCATCCGTCATCGATTCAATCCAAGCGTGATCAGTCATGGCTTCTTTGATGTTTTTCGGTTCAATTAAACTCACGGCGAGTGTGAACATACAAACATCGCCATCGATGTTAAGCTGTCATCTTGTGCGAACGGGCTGTGAAGGGTTTCCGATTACATGAACCAAAGGATGATCTCGGGTCCAATGATGTGTTGAGGGATGTCGTTGATAGAACTTATGCATATTTGACGGATCAACATGGCGAGTAGAAGACTCTCCAGTTTCGTGTACCGGTGTACCGAATGGGTTGATAAATTCGTCTTCGTCAGATAATGCATCGTCTGCTTGATTTATGTTCTCTGGAGCAATGACAGTAGTTGTGGATGTTGTAGGATCGATTGTTGAAGTGATTAACTGAAGAGGTAAATCTGCAGCAACTGGTGTTGAAGTAGATGAAGTTGTATCCTGTTGTTGACGATGATCGGTATCATCATTCTTATCATGAGTGACAGCGGAAGACTTCGATACAACTTCTTTCTCCCCCGTGAAATATTCATCATACATTGGTCTATATAACATTCCTAACTCTTCAATTGTCGTGTTGACTGTCATATCATCTCTAGGAACAATTTCTAGAACCAACGTTGAACTTGACGGTTCATTGCTGTGGTCTTGAGTTCCGAGTTCCGTGCGGTTGTGAACGGAAGTCTTTTGTCGTTGTGGATCAGGACTTAAACTGTTTTGTTAAAGTGTTATTTCTTGTAATTTATCAAATCGGATGTGAATAGTCTCGACTATCAATTTTGTTCTCTTGTTGTACACTCTATATCCCTTAGACTGAGTTGCATATCCCACAAGAATACATGCATCACCTTTCTCTTTCATTTTATCCAAATTTTCACCCTCTCGAATAATGTAACAAGTACATCCAAAAACATGAAGGTGTTTGAGTGAAGGTTTTCGATCATGAATTATGTGATATGGTGTCTTTTCGTGTCTTGGGATAATTAAGGATCGGTTTTGTGTGTAGCATGCGGTTGACACGGCTTCAGCCCAAAAGTATAGTGGAAGTTTTGAAGCGGATAATAATGTTCGAGCAGCCTCAACTAAAGTACGGTTTCGTCTTTCAACAACGTCGTTTTGTTCGGGTGTTCGAGCAATAGATGTTTCATGTTCAATTCCTTCGGCTTCAAAATAATTTCTCAGATTTGAATTCAAAAATTCTGTACCTTTGTCAGTACGAACCACTTTGACTTGAGCTTGAAGACCACGTTGTATCAGTTTAAGAAAGTTGATGAGAACTTCGGGTGTTTCATCCTTGGACCTCAAGAAGTGAGTCCATGTGTACCTTGAGTAATCATCGACAATTACCAGAATATATTTCTTTCCATTGATACTATGAACACGCATGGGACCACACAGATCCATATGAAGAAGATCTAACCGTACTCTAGAGCTTGGTGTGGTCTTTGTTTTGAAGCTACTTCGTTTAGCTTTACAAAGTTCACAAGAAGAACAAAGATGATCTTTGATGAATTTCAAACTTGGAAGGCCTCTCACAATATCTTTCTTGGAAAGCAGGTTGATGGTATCAAAGTTGAGATGAGAAAGACGTTGATGCCATAACCATGCCTGAGTCGAGGAAGCTTTAGCCATGAAGCAAGATGAAGTTGTGTCTTGTAGTGAAATTGTGTAAAGATCAGTACCCCGTGTGCCGGTAAGTAAGTCATTCCCATCATAATCACGAACAAAACATGTCTTCTTTCAGAAAGCAACCTCCAAATCCGCATCACAGAATTGACCAACCGAGAAAAGATTATGATTGAGCCCTTCGACGTAGTATACCCTTTTAATCGTGATATTCCCCTTAACCAAATCTCCATATCCTAGGATCGGTGCAAATTGATCATTTCCGAATCGGACCATACCCAAGAACTTCTCCACGAAGTTAATTAGAAGCTTGAGATTCCCCGTCATGTGCTTCGTGCATCCGGAGTCCAGTATGAAGAGAATTATTTGTATCACCTGCATAAGAGTTAGAACACGATGGAGCATTTGCTAAATTGGATACCACAGTAGTTGTGATTATAGAATCATTAGTGTCCTTAGCAACATTTAAAGGCATACTAACACTCGTTTTCACATTTTCTGTCCTAGCTTTAGGCATCCATTTATATCCTAGAGGACATTGATTAGCAAACCACCATTTTCAAGACTTACTAGCAGACTCATATAATTCCTTAATTCTGCTTCTAGGGTTCTTAGTGGTGGAGTCTGATGCATTAATTTTCTTAGTGGGGGTAGCATCAGAATGGTTCACTTTGCGTTTGGGTTTACTAGCTCTAATAGGCATTGCACCTTGCTTCTTAGTTCTAGTATCTACGCCTTTGACTTTATTCATAGCACACATAGAATGATTAGCATTAGCACACTTTCCAAATTTGACACAAACAAATTTCACATTCATAGCATTCAAATCATTCACATCATTCAAATCGTCATTACATGCAATTACAGACTTTATATTCTTAAAATCATTCAAATTCCTAGGGTGTTCTTCTACTTTCTTCATCTTCCCTTGATTATTGTGTTTCCAGACCTTATCATTCACTTGAGTGCTCTTAAGCTAAGGCCGGCTAACACTAGTAGTGGAGACTATTCCTGTAGTAGAAGACACACGAATATTAGTGTTTCTAGAAGTCTGAGGAGATTGAGTAACTTTGTTTGTGGGCTTAGTGGTCATTCTATACATTCCTGGTTTAATCACATTATTGTGCTTAACGCTTGGTGCTATGACATTCCTTATGGGTTGATTATGTGATAACCTTTCCTTTCCATCCATCTTGGGGGCAAACACGGGTTTCGCAAACGAGGAATTTGATAAAGCAGATGGTTTTCCCAAGATAGAGGATCTATTCTCTTTAGAGGCATTGGGTTGTCTAACAACATGTTTCTTAATGCTAGGTTCCACAACTTTCCCACCCATTTTAGCAACGAGTTTCTGCAACTCTGCTATCGCTCTGTCCCTGTCTTATAACTGAGTTCTCAATCATTTAATTTCCAAATTCTATTCATTCATTTATCGAAACGTTTTGGAAAGTTTTTCTTGCAAGTTATTACCATGTGGAAAACTACCAACGTCTTTTTGCAAAGCAAGTTCAAGAGAATGACAATGTTTTTGAAGGAAATCAGTTTTGTGTTGAAGTAACTCAAAAGCCTTTTTATCAACATTTTCTTTACGTTTCGAAAGCTCAATTTTAAGACGCTCACATTCTTTGATCCTATCAAGATATTTGCATGCAACATCAGAATACTCATCAATATCAGCACAAGATGTAAAATAAGCACACAAAACATCTTTAGAAACGCATTCTTGCAAGAGTAAATTATATTCATCTAAAAAAATCAGACTTCGCCATTTGAAGATCATCAATGTGTTTCTCAAGAGATTCAACATATTTTAAATCATCATACATTTCGGTGCGAATGAAATCCTCAAACTGAAGAACAATTTCTTTAATCAACGCCGTATTTGGAATTAAGAGTTCTTTCACAAGCAAGGTAATATCTTGAGGAATCGGGCGTTGCCACTCAGCATTTTCACATTTTGCCCAGTCTCTTTCAACAATAGATTTAACATTATCTATGTGGTGTTTAAGAATACCTAATGTTTTCCTACTCTTGCTTTTGGACTCATCTAGAGGAAGGTAGTTTATATATTTGTAAACATTAGATTTCTTAGTGGCAAAAGCTTTCTTCCATTGAATTCTCTTTTGTTTTCATTCTAAGAACACTTCCTCACGAGTTTTCTGAGTTTGTTTGTTGAAAAGGACATAAAGACTATTCATATAAGCATAATTATATGGTTTCACAAACTCCTTACTGACAAGTGGTCGACTATCATCATCCCAAAGGGCAGTCTCTTCACTATCGGCACTTACAGGCATGCAATCAAGATCGGTCCTTTGAGTCTCATCAAGATAAAGACACGGGTTCGCAGCTTGAGCTTTGGCAAGGTACTCAGGACTTGCAAAGCTAGCTTGACCCTTAAACATCGACGGAGGTGCTAGCATTCTTACGGATTGAATAGAATCATGCGTTTTATAAACAACTTTCTTCAAAAATTCGACTTGTTCTTCTAGTTTTGTTACTTTTTCGGTTTCTTTATCATATCTACTTTTGAAGTCTTGTTTTAACGCATCTACCTCTTGTTTCTTAACCTCAAGAATTTTAGCAGAATCAGTAGTGGTCATAGAGAGCTTTTGTTCAAGTTCATTAACTTTGGTATTGGCAAGGTACTTTTTTTGACGTTCATCCATTAAGAAAACATTATATTGACGCTTCTCTTTGGCTAATAACTCAAGAGTAGTATTATATTTGTTTTCAAAAAAATGGAGATTTTCAGAATAAAGGATTATTTCAGAGAAATTTTCGGATAAACCACTTTTTCGGAGAAATGAGAATCTTCGGAATAAGTATTATTCTTCAGAATATGTGATATTTTCAGAGAATTATCTTCGGAATAATATACTTTTTCAGAGAAATTGAAAATTTCAGAGAAACTTACCTTCTTCGGAATAAACGTTTCTTCGAAATAGATG
Source organism: Glebionis coronaria (assembly GCA_025667525.1). NCBI lineage: Eukaryota > Viridiplantae > Streptophyta > Magnoliopsida > Asterales > Asteraceae > Glebionis > Glebionis coronaria. The sequence goes on from JANFOE010002872.1 coordinate 42,838, forward strand.
CTTTTTCTCAATAAACGGAATTCAGAGAAAAGACTTTCTTCGGAATAGTAAAACCCTTATCCGAAAATATTTTTTCGGAATAATAAACCCTTATTCGAAAAGCTTATTTCGGAATGATCTTGAAGCCGTAACGAACCGTAACTCAAAAATGAATCCAAAAACCTCAAAAACTTGAGATTTTTACCACAAAAACCGAACCAAAATCCCTACCAAATCGATATAAATGAGCTATATCAAGATTTATAGCCCGAAAAAACTAAGAAAAAATTTAATTCGGGATGATTTAGATGGAAAAGTCAACCGAATGAAACTAAAACCAAACAACCAAACACAATCTACCCCGTGGCGATTGAAACCAAATGTTGTCCCATAATATTATGATGATTAATGATAGAAAATAGATGAAAAGAGATGGATTCCTAGAGAGAGAAAGTAGTGAGAGAAAGTTGAGAGAAGGAGATGATTAAATTGGTGAATATTAGATTAGAATAATGAGTGTTACAAATGATCATCCACCCTTCCTAACATGCTAGGAAGGGCCTTATATAGCCGGGCTTACATGTAACCATAATGGACTATATTGTTTGGACTGGGCTTGTCTTTTGGGCTTTAAGTAGCTTAAATCCAAGCCCGTGAACCACGATTTTTAACTAACTATTACAACGTTCTAATAAATATTACAATAGAAACCTATGACCGAACATTCTTGTTTGACTCAATATTTTGAGGCTAACAGAGTTTATAAAAACCAACTTACAACACATGTAGGCAGTGTTTAATGTTATAAGGTATAGCTAATCATTTAACAAAGTGATACTGGTCAAATACATAACGTTAGATTACATATCAACCATATCTCCTTTATATATCATCCAAGTAGATCAACTGCATCAAATGTTATATATCAAGCGCATCATAACTACACCTATTTTACTTTCGTTTTATCTCACTAGCATCACCCTAATGGTTAAAGTTGTTTAGTACCGGTATGTGCGGGACTAGAACAAAATACACATAAAAGAATGTGATAGCATTAGTGACGATAAATGATTCAAAGTCCATCATGTTAACAAAAACACTCAAGTAAAACATAAACCTAAACAATAAGTAACAATGGAACCTTAATTACTTAGCGCATCAATGTTTATAATCAACTGCATCGACGTTATATATACTTTACATCAGAACAAAAATAAACAAAACACAAAAGACTTAAAACCTAAACATCATAAGCTGAATATTGTGTAAAACTAGTGCATCACAGTACAAAACTACTACATGACAGTTATAAATATCATGTAGACATATTATCAAACACATGGTGTGCAGGTTTCATGTACACATTTTTCATCTACTATTTCTCTCAAGTTGGTTGCAAATGTAGTGAAAAACTTTATATATTCTAAATCTAACTCCTAAACTTCGTTTAATTGATTCATAAAATAAAAAAATTAGGTCTAACATTCATCAACAGTTTGTTTACCCTCATTATCAGCCGTAATTGAATTAGATCGTGATGTAAAACAATTATTACTCGTTGATGTAGAACAATCATCAATGGTTTATGTAGACATCTTGATGATCGTTGGTGAGTGGTGGTTAATTGCAGGAGAAGCGACGACGAGAGGTGGTTATCGTTAATCGATGGTAATGGTGGAGATCGGTGGTAGTGGTGGTTATGGTTAATCGGTCGTTATGGTGGTTAGGGTTGTTAGGGTTGATCGTTGTCGAGGGAAAGAAAGAGATGAAGAAACAAAAGAACAAAACAAGAATGAGTTGGATGTGTGTTTGTTTCGAGTATATATACCCGACGGAAGTAAATGACAAAAATGCCCCTAACTATATAAAATAAAAAGACGGTGGGGGTGGACAGGTGTCAGCATGAGAGGCCTTCCTAGACTTTTTATTTTAATATCCCTTCTCAATTTACCCCTCTCTCTCTCTCTCTCTCTATATATATATATATATATATATATATATATATATATATATATATATATATATATATATATATATATATATATATATATATATATATATATATATATATATATATATCTTTACATTATATATAACAGGAGGAAATGCCACATAAGCACTCCATTAATCCACGTCAATCATTTTTTTCCACAATTTTCGGATTTAGTTTCTTAATCCTAAATTTGACAAAAATATTGTCACTTAAGGGAATCGAACATGTGTCTTGTGATTCAATACAAAGAGACTCAACCATCAGACTACAATAATATTTGTGATACCCAACTGCAAAACTAAGTAGATAAACGCACAAAAGCATCAAACCAATATTGTGGAAAATATATATATATCTTTACCTTATATATAACAGGAGGGAAATGCCACATAAGCACTCCATTAATCCACGTCAATCATTTTTTTCCACAATTTTCGGATTTAGTTTCTTAATCCTAAATTTGACAAAAATATTGTCACTTAAGGGAATCGAACATGTGTCTTGTGATTCAATACAAAGAGACTCAACCATCAGACTACAATAATATTTGTGATACCCAACTGCAAAACTAAGTAGATAAACGCACAAAAGCATCAAACCAATATTGTGACATCTAACTACAAAATTAAATTCATAAACACACAGAAATATTAAAACTAAACCCTAATACTATTCCTAACAAAAATCCTAATTGAAAACCCTAATGCAGTTGCGATCAATGGTGGTTTGATCACCAGTTTTGAGTTTATGATTTGTATGTTTAATGTCTCATCTTTTACTGCTAATATGGTTTTATAGGATTCACATGTCGTCACACCACTCTTCCTAGAATCCCACTACTTCCTTCACGTACTGAATCTGACAGTCTTAACAATCATGTTGCAAGGAGTTTTTATATACCATTGTAATTTGACTTCATTGTGTTTATAGTCAAGGTATGATTCTTCTCAATTAACATAGTATGAATTTAAGCTATAATAAATACTAAAGTGGATAATCTTTAGAATATAATATGTTGGTTTGTCATTAGTATATGATAATTATAATCAAGTCTGAACATCCTTGGTCTTATTCAAAAGCGTATCTGCAAAGGATTATAATATGATCCAGTGATTGTTAGACTCTTCATCATTTAGGTTAATGTCTTAAATGACGGTATCATATTTGATTCTAAATCTTCAAGCATATATTTATATATATCTTTTACTTCCACATGATTTGATTTGATTTTCATTTTCATAGGTCTGACATGAGGTTCTAAAACTATTATTATTATTCCTCTTTATGATTAGATTTATCTGATCCGGGACCATATAGGATTGTTAATCACTATTTTGACAAACATCTCTTTGTTTCAGTTGGAAGTTCTTGCCCTGGAAATAGCATAAATAAAATACGGTCCTTACCAGGGGATCTACTGCAATGGTCCACCTTTTGCAATGGCTGAATATATTTATACATTGATCTTTGTAAGTTTCATGAGCATAACTTGCATACTGATATGGACATTAAATGTTTATTTTTTATACTACATATAATTAGTTATAAAGGTGTTTCAGTTTGTTTATCTAAACTACTCATTTGTTTTATCAGATAGAAAATGAGCAGAGTTGAATAACGAGGTTGTATGCATGTGGAAACACAGAGGATCACTTGCATCTTCCACGACGTCTAAGAATGTGGTTGGTGTGCATGATATTAATAATACTACTATCAGGTGATTGATACTATTGTTACTTTATGTATACTTTGGAGTTTATCTTTAATTTATTTAGTTGGATATGAAGTTATTGAGATGAATGATGATTCAGACTTTATAAATGTAGTAGCACCACCGAGGAGAAAGCAAAGGATGGTAGGGAACCCCTCTTGCAACTTTGGCAGCCTTAAATGTTATAATGTTCACGGTTAGAGGACAAATGCAAGCACTTTTGAGGTGTGAACCTGGCGCACCCCTTGGCCTGAATAAGCAGGTCATTGCTAGAGCTGGTGTTGGAGTCGTGATCTCCATCTTTGCCATCCCAACTGAGTTGATTAAGTGAAGGTTAGTGAATCAGATTGCCACTTTAACCTTATCCTGTAGTCGTATATATAGGACCCTGAGCAACTTTAACCTGGTTTGTGAATGGCAAATGTTGTAGTGTATTGTGTTCTCAATAAGTACTTGTCAATTGCTTTTTTAGTTGCCAAATGGAATCTGAATATTACACATATAATTTGGTAATTTTTTTTGTCCATTGGTTTACTTAGATTATAAAGCAGAGTTCCTTGTCTTTTGTTTGCCAAGTTGTTGCAGATTCTTGAAGCGGCTTCTTGCATGGCGAGTTTAACCTTTGAGAAGTCATATATTGTGCTAATGATTAGGAGCTAATTAAGCAAACTTTCAAGAATCGGTTCTGCTTAAAGCAATGCATTGCCAGAAGAACCCAATAGAGAATGTGTTGAGGATTAGTCTTTTTTTAACATTAGTTTAGCATCCATCAATTGTTCTTAAAAAAACTTATTCGACCCATGCTGTCAAATACTCCCTCCCTTTCCTTTCATGAAAGTTCTTTTCCTAGCATGACAAGAGTAACCTATGTAAGCTGATGTCTAAATTGGTATATCAATAAAATGTTCTCATGTTGGATTATTATTTTAGATTAGCCATGTTGAATTTATCCACTCTATATCACTTCTGCATCGTGATATTAAGGCAGATAATTTTCTTATGCCTCGCCCCTAGGTTTGAATATATAATAACAAATAAGAAGCTGAACATAGTTTATTGGCCTTTAAACTTTTGTGTCTTTTTTTACCCTACTTGCTGTGTACTTGATGCTCGTGTGTTCTTCTTTAAAACAACTCGAGCATAAGTCACGGAATTCATGGTAATCACTATATGCACAAATTCAACCACTGTATGAAGGGTAGTATTATTTATACGCAAATGCCTTAAGTTACATCTTATATTGAAAATTACTGATGCTTAGCCAAGAGTCAAACTATTTGTTGAAGGCGATTTTTTGAGGGCATAGGGAGGTATATCTTCATTACACGTTGGGTTGTGATGATTGTTGTGGCTATAGCATATACATTACACCACTCATATAGCAGCATTAATATCATTCCACACTCAATTTATAATAGATGAGATGGTTTGGGATGCAGAATGCTCAATGCATTTAATTAAGAAATCCTCAAAGTTTGCTCCCTCACGTTCAACCGATAGGATAGAAAGGTAAGTCTACACACGTAACTTAGTGTTTTTACTTAACAAATGCAAGGTGAATGTTGTAATAAGCTGATTTTTTAATGGTTAAGGGGAAATGCTATAATGCGAATAACAGCTAAAAAAGATAATGCATGAGATTAATGTTACAACACCACAAGACGTTAGTGGTCAATTGGGGCCTGATGCTGCTGTGAAATTGGGACCATTCAAAACCAACAAATCAATTGTTAAGACTGGTGATTCAGACATTGCTACCGGTTTGCAAGCTCTTCAACTGTGATTTCCGGTTTAGTCGCTTGAAGTAAATGAAATGGCGTGTCAAAGCCTGATATGTGCAGAAAGAATATCAAGTGTATTTCAACTCATGGAATATATAACACATAGATGGTGTGTGCTTCTATCGTGATTGGTGGTGCTTTTCCAATTATAATAGAGACTAACCACAGTTTCCAGCTCAATCTTACAGCGGACGTGAATTTTCCTAGGTACATGATTATGACAACCTAAAATACATAAAGTTGAAATGTAGCGGTTACAAAATCAGAAGATCTGTTTCAGAGAGATAACAAGGGGTAAAGGGGTTTGATACTTGAAAACAAAGTATATATTCACACATCTGCTAGATAAATAGATAAGTTATACATTAAAATCATATGATATATCAAAAGCCTAATATCATGGCTAATCGATTTTTCATTCCAGTATCTTAAAAGTCATATGTTATATCAAAACACTAATATCATGGCCAATCTCAAGTATCTTAATAACCCTGATATTGATCATTTGTTATGTTAAACCATTCATATTAACCTTATGCAAACATGAGTTGCATATTCGAGGCACATTTTCTAAATATATTCGTATCATAGAAGTGACGGGATACAACATATAAATTTTGATGCTCATGTTGGTGAAGTAACTGATCTTGCATTTTCTCATACGTGTGAGTACGTATGGGGATGTTATGCGATAATACATATACATATTCATGTTTTCTTTTAGTTGTCTCATGATTATAGGTATGAGATGCAGCAACTGGTGCCAAACAGTACACTTTAAAGGTCATGATGCCCCTGTGTATTCCGTATGCCCTCACTACAAAGAAACATTCAAGTAAAGGGTAAAATCATGAGGAATTTTTAACTGACCAGTAGCGTAAAAGTTTACTTTTGGTAAGCTGAATGTAGCCTTATTCATATCGGCACGGCATTTGAGTTTCCCATAGGTAATTTTGTTACTTTGAAGATTTTTTGTTTCGTTTATGTTGTATTTAGACAAGGCTTCACATGTGGTGCTAACTTATCTGTGATTTGTTTGCGAACTTAGGCACTTGCTTTTCTACACAGTTGTTTACAAAATAGCCAACGCATACCTATTAGCCACGTTACCAAGTGGCTGGGAATGGAGGTAAATACTAGGTTAAGAACAAATGTTGAGTTTTAGAATCAAAGGTTACAAACGAGGTACATATATATAGCTTGCAATTGATCAATTGTAGAAAGCTTTAAACATTACTACCTCTTAATTTCTAATGAAAATTTATTTACACTTGATTCGTAAACTAAATTATTTATGTTGTTTGAGCAGAAAAAAAGCAAGAGGAAAATGATTTAAAGCAAGAGCATCGTCTAATATATAGCGTGCCCCAAGAAGCAGCTCATGCCAAAATCTCTTGAGATCTAATGAATGAGGTATGATGGTTATCTTTTTTTGATAAATAAGACGAATCGTTATATGTGAAATGTTTATTCTTCTAATGAGTTGATTGTGTTTGTTCATGAAACTAATTTTATGCGTGCCTATGAAAGGTGTCTTGCGGAAGGAAATAGAAAAGCTTCAAGTTTCTAACTCTGAATATGAAAATGCTTCAGATAGTGGCAGTATAACTAATGAACTGGACCATGGGAATCGACTAACTGATTCCACTGTTAGTGAGTGGCGCAACATTCATTCAGATAAATATAAAGACCAACCCTTAAATGGTCCAGTTGCACGCGAACATACTGATTTTACTACTAATGATGTAAGTTTGACCTTTTTATGTGAAAAATATGTCATTTACTTCTGTTTTAAACTTAACTGTAATTGTTTATCATCTCACCCTTCTCTCTACCTGAATCAGTAGTAGACACCCTTTTGAATCATTTTGTTATTTATGCTACAGTGTTTGTGCTACAAGCATTTTTGCTTAAATGTTGTTATTATTAAATTTTGTATTGGATTTACATAATCAAGCTTTTGACTTCCGTACAACTATTGGAAACGAGACTTTCTTGCAGCTTTTCGATAGTCTTTATGTCTAGCCATTGACTGTCAGATTAAATCGAAAAAGGAATTTGTTTATACGAGTTGAGCTCAAAAATGATGATGCAGATATTCAAAAGCCGCCGCTAGAGGGTGGTGAAAATGTAGCACAATGTACATCTTTATTTTTATTAACAAAATTAGTATTAAATATATTTGAACAAGCATTCTTATGTATAGAATTAAAGTTCGGTTTAATTTGAATAGGCGATGTACTCAAGAGAGCCAGGTATATCTCTACAAAAATGAGCCCACACACAGGTCGCTCTTGGAAGTAGGGTAGCTTACTACCATGATGAACTTAAAGTTTCACTCCCTTCTATGTGCGTCAACATCACCTTTTGTTCACCTTCTTCCATATTGATCTTCAAACAAAGTTAGAGGCTCTAAAACCAGTAATTATTAGATATGCGGCCCTTCCATTGTTAAGCATGCTCAGTAAGTTTTTCATACGTTTCTTCTTGATTTTCTCTACTATAAACAGTATTATTCCAGTCACATTGTTCCTTATTCTATTATGGTATAAAATTCAAGCAAACTTGCTCATATTTAGTACTTTTGTGTAGGTCAAGATCAGACATCCTTTTACCAATCATGAAAAAGATGGTCCCGTACTATCTTCAAGATAGTGGCAAGGTATGCTACATTTTATGTTCTTATCTGTAGCTTTTGTATAGTACCACCAAATGTTACAAGTGTGATAGTTATGTACATGTAGAGTAATCTCTGGGTGTTAGGTTTGGTTTACATATAACGGGTAATCCATGTCTGAAATAAAAGAACTGAAGCACTAAAGATGGTCAAATAGAGTAATAGTCTGAATGATTATTTTACTTATATGTGATTGCTATTACCATATTCTTAGAATTCCAAGAATGATTATCTTATACACAACAGAAAACGAGCTGCGAAGTATCTAGAAAATGGAGTCATAACTTGGGCGGTGTCAACTGGCGCTTTTGCGTGGAAATACTTGAAAAGTCTACACTGTAAGTCTTTGTCAACTGATACTTCACAAGCAACAGTTTGTGCAATGACGATTCATTTCATTCTCCAAGTTCTAAATTGGGAATTCAATAGTAGCAGAGTCATAATATAGACATTTTTTTATTTTGTTGTTGATAGTATAATGCATCTTTATATCTGAAAGGGGGATCTTAGGAATGTTTGGTGAGCAAATCATATATGCTTAGCTAGCAAGATTTGAAGAGATATGTAGCGATCGTTTTCCACTATTACTTTGAATTTACTCCAAATGATCAGGTATACAAGACACGTGACAAGGATGAATATTGATGGGTTTTTTTAGGTATCAAAACATTTTTCATAGGTTAGCGGAAACATAATCGAAGTGACACTATGGGACGACATGGCTGCATCATTTAACAAAGAGGTTGTCATGTATTTACGTCTACCGCTTATATTTAGCCATGACTTCAATGAAAGTTAGTCATTATCGAGGTTCGTGCACTCTATATTAACTATATATTGATTTACCAAAAAAGTATATGTTAGTTTTTCAGTACTATCAGATGTAAGATGTAGAAGCCTGGAAGGTGATGGCGCTAAGTCAATGAGAAACCAGGGATGTGATGTTTATAAAAACAACAAATAAATTAATTGCAGAGATTTTGATTTGGCTTTTAGATGAAAGGGTTCCAAGGACGGATGACGGGTGTCAACTTCTCAAAGCATCACATGACCTTTACAAGGATCAAACAAGACCAGTTGAAGCATGTACCACCAGCAGCTACGGCACAGCTTGGAGCCGAATTTGATGGTTACTGATAGTTATTGATGGCAAAGTTAGTAATCCTATACACTCACATGTATTAGTTTATATCAAGTTCCTATTTATTGAAAACACAAGCTATTTGTGGTTGCAGCAACTTATTTTTATGAAAGTGAAATCATTCACGTGATTTTCTGTCTTTCAATCCAGTTTCAAATGGTGTGTCTCTCAGCAAACAACAATGCCCTCTTTTAATTGTTAGAGGGTAACAAACTTGAAATAACAACACTTAAACATGGATCAATAATCGATTCAACCTGCATACCAAACCACTTCCTATGTACAAAAGCCATGGATCAATAATGATGAACGAGGGCACCAACACGCATCATCCTGATTTCTACTCTCAACCCTTATCAAGGTCGCTAGGCTGTTAAAGCAAGAATACGTTGCTGCAATAGGACTACAACAATGTAAAAGGAGATGGAAAAGCCTTTTCTTTTGACCCTCTTGATTCAGATGGTGGGGAAACACGTATGACCTGTTTTAATGCTCAACATGGCAATGTGACAGGTGCAACCAAGATTTTGAGGAATGCGACTACAAGTATCTTCTTCAGTGTCAAGTCCAAGTTCACACTAGATTTACACGGATGACTGATTTTGAAGAAGCTAGCGAGGAAATCATGCGTTTCTCTACGAAAGGGCTATATTTGAAAAGCCAAGTTCAGGATCATGAGTGTTTTGCAAATGTTGTCAAAAGCCTCCTCTTTGCAGAGGTACCTCTGAATCTGAAAATCAGGAAGAAACATACCCGTTTATTTGAAGTTAAATTATAAAACAATGACGCCCTAAATTTATTTTTGGGTTTCTATAGGAACTGAACCGAGGTTGTTGCTGGTGGAATAAGCCTAATGACATGATGTAAACTAAGAATTGAGGTAAAACTGCTTATGTATGAGTTTCTTTAAAACTAATACATTAGTTCTTATAAAAAAAAATTTGATTTCAGAAACAAGATAGGAGCAAGAGTGAAGTTTTATGATGTTTTAGTGAAAACGATTTGATTTTGATAGTATTTATTGTTGCAACCGAGCTGTTGTCGCATTTTTAATGTAGTTATTTGAAATATTTTTACTATTATTTACTATTAGAGTAAAAGTTGAAAGAGCAGCATATATCACTTCCGTACATTTGGTTACAAAACTACACACACGCTCATACAAACAAATGGTACCTCAACTGCTCCACTTCAAGAGTATCGGTGTTGTCATAGTAATAATCGATGCTAACCAATTTCACAAAAGGTGAAGATTGGCGGGAACACCTTAACCCCGGGTGCCTTTTGGCACCAGCCATTGTCCACCCCACAAGGAATAGCTCCGGCAACTCTCCTGGCCCAGAGGAGCAACACCTGGAGTGAGACGAGCCGAGACTCGACCCTCGATCTCTTATTCCACAAACGAAGAATTATTTTTTTATAATCTCTTATAAAATGATATGCCAAACAAAGATTATTTTATAAATAACTTATTTCTTTCAGAAAAATAATCACGATCTCTACAATATCTATGCCATACATACCCTAAGGGCTGTTTGATTCACAAAATGTTTGTGAAAGAATTATAATCTCTAAAAGAAATTGTAATTACATTTCATTATAATTAAAAGAACTGGAATATGATAGAATTATAACGTAATATAATTCTAATTGATTAAATTCGACAACGTGTTTGGGTGACTCCAAACGTCATGTAATTCAAACTTTTTATAAAACTTAAAGTTTTTTTAACTATAAGAATAATAATGATAAAAAAAGAAATTTATAATAATAAAACTTAAATTTTTTAAACTTTTTATAATAATATTTTTTTCTAAAAGGCTATACTAATAAAACTTAATAAAAAATAAAAAGATTTATATAATAAAAGAGTTTTAAAAAATTCCAAAATTTTTAAAACTTTTAAATTTTTTATATAATAAAACTTATAAAACAACAAAATTTATAAAAATTATTTTTTTAAATATAATAATAAAAATAAAAAATAATTTTTTATAATAATAAAATAAATTTTTTGAACATAATAATAATACTAATTAAATAATAACAACAATAAAATAATTATTAATTTAATATTTTTTATATATAATAATAATAAAATATTAATATTATTATAAATATTAATAAGTAATAATAATAATAATATAATTTTTAGTTAATTAAATAATAATAATAATAATAAATTTAAAATTTCAAATTTAAAATTTAAAATTAAAAAATTTTATAAATATAAAAAAATTAAAAATTAAAAATATTATAAAATTAAAAATAATAATAAATAAAAATAATTAAAATATTATAAAAAAAAATAAAATTAAAAAATGATAAATAAGAAAAAATAATAAATAAAAATGAAAAAATATTATGATTAATATAATAATTATAAAAATTATTAGTAATAATATTTATAATATATAATAATAAATAAAAGTTTTCATTATTATATTATTTAGAAAAAATAAATGAATAAATAATAAATAATAATAATAAAAATAAATAATAGGATCGGGTTTGCTATTGTTAGAGGAGTGGGGGCCCAAACTGTTTCTAGATTTTCTACTAACTTTTTGTAAATCCTATTATTCTAATAAAGTTATGTTTATTAAAAAAAATATAATAATAATAATAAATGAGTGGGGGCTCAGATAGTATCTCGGCTCTCTACTATCCTTTTGTATATCCTATTATTCTAATAAATTGATGTTATAATAATAAAATAATAATAATAATGATGATTTAAAGTATAAAATATGAATTACGACGTAATTCAAAACATTCCATCCAACTTCTATTTAATCTGAATTCCCTCTTTTAAGGTAATTGTAATGACTCAATTACAATTAGAACGCAAGCCAAACACCATAAGTAATGTAATGTGAATTACAATTCACTCCATCCGATGAACCAAACATCATGTGTAATGTAATTTGAATTACAATTAAATCCAATTACGTTGAATTACAACGAACCAAACTGGACCTAAATATCTTAAACCAAATAATTAGCAACCAAAAAATGAAAACTTTAATTATAAGTAATTTATCTTTAACCCTTAGAGATAACACATAATCTATATTAATCTATTTTACTTATTAATATATCAATTAATAAGTTAAAATAGATTAATATAGATTATGTGTTATCTCTAATGGTCAAACGAGTAGTTATTAAAAACATGCCACAATCTTATATATTGGTGACTTCACATTGGCTTTTGTTAAAAGCATGATGTTGTTAATATAAGACACGAATAAGCATAAAGGCAATATAGTTTTACTCTTATCCTAATGATATTGCTTTTTTAACCTAATTTTAGCATTATTGACGTAGTTGAATGACTTGAACATGTATTTGTGGGTGGATTCAATATTACAAAAGTAAGCAAATATTTATTTTCGAATATGCAATGCATTATCATATAAACTTTATATATAAATAAGAAAAACGATACTCATAAGTCATACCTGTCCATCAGAACAAAAATAAACAAATACTTGACAAATAAAAATAAGAAAAACGATACTCATAAGTCATACCCGTCCATCGGGCGGGTTTTGCCACTAGTATATATATATATATATATATATATATATATATATATATATATATATATATATATATATATATATATATATATATATATATATATATATATATATATATATATATATATATATATATATATATATATATATATATATATATCAAATAAAAAACCCTTATATAGGAAGGATGGTGAAACAATGCCTTAAATACAAAATTATATAAAAATGACATATGTAATTCATTAAAGAGTTTCTATAAAATGTTTCAAAAAGAAAATAAGAATTACAAATGATGCCTTAAATACAAAATTCTATAAAAATATATATAGGAATTATAAATGATGCCTTAAATACAACATTCTATAAAAAATATAAGGAAGGATGGTGAAACAATACCTAAAATACAAAATTCTATATAAATGATTCCATAAAATGCTTCAAAAACAAAATAAGAAAAACAAATGATGCCTTAAATACAAAATGTATTCTATAAAAATATACAAATGATGCCATAAATACGAAATTCTATAAAAAATATACAAAGAAGGATTGTGAAACAATGCCTTATATACAAAATTCTATAATAATGACACATGTAATTCATTAAAGGGTTTCCGTAAAATGCTTCAAAAAGAAAATAAGAATTACAAATGATGCCTTAAATACAAAATTCAATAAAAATGAAAAATGTAATTCATTAAAGGATTTTCATAAAATGCTTCAAAAAGAAAATAGGATTTACAAATGATTCAGAATAGTTTGACTTACTAAAAATAAAATATTATTAGATATTCAGACTGTCAAGTTTTGGACTGGCTATATATTGTTGCTATACCATACACGTGACAATAGATAATAACAGGAATGAGCTTTTTGGTCTTACTTTTGTTAAAATACACATTATCACAAAACTTACAAAACAAAATCATTTGTAAAAAATATTTAACTATAATTTTTTTGCTACAAAAAACTTAACAATAATATTAATTTCAAAAAACATTAATGTAAAAAATCTTTTCATAACATTAACATATACAAAATTTTTTACCTTATAAAATTCAAAAATATATAAAATATTTATACAATATTATTAAAATTCTAAAAAATTTTAATGTAACAAAACTTATTCATAACATTAACGTATGCAAATTCAATTAACTAATAATATTTTTAAATAAATATAATATCTTAAACTACCTTATTTTTGTCCATTCTATGCTACATTATTAAAATATTAATGTTATAACTAACACTACATATACTAAACTTCTAATACAAACATATATAACTTCAATTTTCATTAAAAAATAAATACTTCAAGCTAGCCCGTCCACCGGACGGGTCTAAAGGCTAGTATATATATATATATACATATATATATATATATATATATATATATATATATATATATATATATATATATATATATATATATATATATATATATATATATATATATATATATATATATATATATATATATATATATATATATATATATATATATATATATATATATATATATATATATATATATATATATATATATATATATATATATATATATATATATATGTATATATATATATATATATATATATATATATATATATATGTATATATATATATATATATATATATATATATATATATATATATATATATATATATATATATATATATATATATATATATATATATATATATATATATATATATATATATATATATATATATATATATATATATATATATATATATATATATATATATATATATATATATATATATATATATATATATATATATATATATATATATATATATATATATATATATATATATATATATATATATATATATATATATATATATATATATATAGATATATATATAGATTTGCGTTCATGTGGTGACCAACCTTAAAATGAAAACAATAGGAACCAACCATATTTTGCCAAGTGTTTTTTTCATGTAAAAGAAAATGAATATTAATATTAATGTGTTTGAGGGTAATTTAGTAATCTTAAAAAACATTTATATGAATTAAACTTTTTTATTTTATTCCATCTTCTCGCATGAAAAAAAACGGTCATCACTTTTGTAAATCATTTATTTGATATTAATAGCACATTAAGAAGAAAACTACTACTTCTCTTTCTTAAATTTTACTAGGCGCATTATTTTCCTTCAATTGAGGCCCGCGCATTATTTTCCTTCAATTGAGGTTTTGTAGGTTTGCATGTGTTTCTTTTCGTCATGCGTATCTCAAGTTGGTCTAGATTTTTTTTTGAGTTTTGCGATATTTAATAATGAGTTTTTGTTGTGTTTTATTAGATTTTTGTCGTATGAACATCTCCGCTAATAGCTTATCACCTAGTGTGTCATTAGAGGTGGCAAATTTTGCACATTTTAATAAATATGGGCACTTTTTGCTCATTTTCAAAAAAAGATGGGGCACTTTTTGCCTATTCTTTATTATCAATGGGCTAGACAAACGCATATGTAAGAAACTTATGGGCTCAATGGGCGCACATGTAAAACACTAATTAGGCTACTCGACGGATATTTTATATTTAGTTTTTATCCCCAGTTTTTAAACAAGTATTTTTATTTTTTAATTCTACATTTTTATATGTTTTTTTCTCATTTTAGCTTGCGCCCGTTTGGCCCGCTCGTTTTGCTCGTGTCCGTTTAGCCCGCGCCCGTTTAGCCCGCCGCCCGTACCCGCCTGCCCGCCCGTTTTGCCACCTCTGTGTGTCATCATAACTATATCATTAAATGAAGTGTGTCCAAAACTTACGATTGTCAATAAAAACTTGTTAAAGAAACTAATGTGTCACTATAAGTGTAATGAGGAACGAAGTGTGCCAAAAAAATGTTTAAAAATTTAATGTGTCACTAAAAATAATATTATCAAACTAGTGTGTCAAATGACTTATTTTTCACTAAACAAATAAATGTATCATAAATATTTATGCGTCACTACAAACGTATCATCAAAAAGTTAGTGTGTCAAGAAAAGTTGTGTGCTAAACGTAACGTGTCACTTCAAATATATTAAAAAAAATTTAACGTATCACTAAAGGTGTATTAAAGCGTTAATGTGCCACTATAAAAATATTTAATAATTTGATAATTATGTGTCAAGAAAAAATTATAACAAAATTTTATCTTACGCATATATGATGATTTGTGTTTTGTACTACTTTTATAATCTTTAATTGTAAATTTGTGTCAATGTTTCAATTTTGTTAAACAATAAATATTCACTATTAATGCTGCCACATATCATATTTTCAATGTAATGTAAGGAGAGTTTGACACATACTCGTAGAATAATTTAAGTTACAAATACTATATAATAACCAAAATGAGGAAATAAGTTCAATAGTAGACGTTGGTATGTCATAACTCATCAAATAGGTTACGAGAATGCCACTATTTATAATATGTATTACAATAATGCCATCAAGCACATTTAAACATGTATTTATTAGATTAGGTCTATAAAACTAAATCTATCGGTCTAAAACGGTTCTTATTGTTTTTATTTTAAGAGTGGTCATCATAATAACGCTCCTCTATATATATATATATATATATATATATATATATATATATATATATATATATATATATATATATATATATATATATATATATATATATATATATACTAGTGGCAAAACCCGTCCGATGGACGGGTATGACTTCTTATTTTCGCTTAACATTTTTTATTTTGAAAATATTTGTTTTTAATGTCCAAATGACGGATATGACTTTTGAAAGCTCGGCTGACCATGTGAGGGTGTTTGCCGTTGCATAAAAAAGTATATTTCGATACAGGGAATTTGATTATGATTGACTGAAGTTCAAATGAGTTAGATGGATTAAGATTCACTTATATATTTTTCATAGATGAAATAAAGCGAATTATTCTCACTTCTCAAGAAGTGTTTTCTAATAACAAACCACAACCCATTGCGCAAAGTTCCTTTATAAACTATCTTGGTTGTTTATAAAAACATACTATTGAGAAAACGTCATACTTTCAAAAGTAAATTTTGTGTAGGTGAATTGTGCAAAAAATCCATTAGCCATCATGTCATGCCTGTAATTGTACAAACCAGACCATAGACCAATTCTTTTATACGCTCAATAAGGGAAAAATTCATATAGTACTTTAAAATAACCACAAATAGTGTTGTAGAATTTTTCAACTCCATTTTGTAAACACATCCTTATTATTTTAATTAAACTCTATATCTATTGATTTTGGTGGGCTCTATCTAAAGATAAATTGAAATGTTGCAACAACTTTCTAGATATCCAACAAATTGCACAAACCCAACAAGTTCACTCATTAAAGCAAATGTACATTTTGGTTTATTTTTATTTTATTGATATAAACTTGTGCCTTTTTTATATACTCAACCTGCCTATCCCCTCCCGCCTTCTCTAAATTTAAGCTTTTAAATAATCAGAGGGGAAAATAGACCATTGTTTGATGGAAATGACGTATACATGTCTCTTTTTGTGTCTATTTGTGCATGTATAGGAACAAAGGGGGTCAAAGCTCGTTTTCCTTCTCGATGATGTGTTGTGGTTTCTACTTGTATCAATCTGAACTTAAAGCATTCATCTTCTCTCCTCTCTTTTGATATGGGGAGTATGCAAGGATTATTCGAATAATTTTATTTGTCATACACATAAAAACAATGAATAATTGTACAATTTTTCTACATCGTGTTTTGTTATGTCGTTAGTGTGGTTTCTCTTTTATAAAATGTTCATGCTTTGAATGTGGTGTGTTCTAGGGGTGTCCATTATTTGA
Source organism: Glebionis coronaria (assembly GCA_025667525.1). Taxonomy (NCBI): domain Eukaryota; kingdom Viridiplantae; phylum Streptophyta; class Magnoliopsida; order Asterales; family Asteraceae; genus Glebionis; species Glebionis coronaria. The sequence continues at coordinate 60,502 of JANFOE010002872.1, forward strand.
ATTTTGACCCCACAAAAACCGAAAATCGAATCGAACCGAACCCGAATTAGAACTGAATCGAAAATATAATTCGGGTTATGGGTCATAACCGAACCGAACCGAACTACTAATTTGGTTTTCGAGTTGGGTATGGGTTTGACAATCGGACCCGAAAACCGAACGGAAAACCGAAATTGTACAAATATATATATATATATATATATATATATATATATATATATATATATATATATATATATATATATATATATATTTATATATAAAATAATTATTAAAATTAAATCTTAATATAAAAGTACAATCTTTATACTTGAAATAATTATTTTTTTTGCTAAATATTTAAATAATTATGTATTTTCTTAGAAAATTCAGATAATTCGGGTTATTCGGGTCAACCCAAGAACCGAACCGAATTCAAATTCGGTTTTCGGTTCGGTTCGGTTGAAATCTAGTTCGGTTCGATTCGGTTTTCGGGTTGACTAAAAAAATAATTAGCCGAATAAACCGAACAACCCAAGAACCAAACCGAATGGCACCCCTTCCCTGTGATGAATGACAAGTCATGACATGGTTTGTGATATTTTATAGATGAAAAGATGTTTTTATGGTTGCCTTAAACGATAGAACATCACTGGATGTGAGGCTCTTTTGGAACTGCTTGACCAAACATCAGATGTATTTTTTGTTATCTGAAACCATATTTACAACAATACGAATAATCAAGAGAAACCCACAAATGTATTTTGTTTGACTTTAGCCATCGGGTTTCTTTTGGAACAATAATTTTGTGGAAAGCCAACAATGAAAATCAAAAGATTTAACCAAAGAAACTAATCACAGTTTCTGCACCACTCATTTGAAAAGCTTTAAATGCATCCATCGAAATGGAATACCCAAATCAGCACCTCGAGCAATAAAAATAAATACCAAACTGACGAATTTTCATAAATATATATGGATTAAAACTTCCCCTCAAGGCCATCTAATTTCATAAAGATGAAGTACATTTTTTGCCAATCCAAAATCACATGGAGATACTCTACTACAACTATCAGGATTAGAGTTTACATAGGCAGGAAGATATACTATAAACCCAGCTAACCACATCTTATTCTTTCGAACACTATACTAATCTTCCATCATTTAGGGATATGAGCAGAAAACTATTTTCAAGTTGCCGCATGAAACCGAAAAATCCTCAGATGGTGTCTTCGTTGTGGTAAAGCATTGTGCTCCAAGTTAAATTTTTTCGGCCAAAGGACTACCAATTCTGTGAGAGGAAAGCACATCCACATTAATAGTGAAGTATGTTCCACAAATCATATACATACACATATAGGACTCTTTAATATTTAATTGGTTACAACACAAACAGAAATAGGTGTTCATGAATATTTTTAGAAGCAAGCCCATAATAAGCATGCACACATAGAAAATCAAGTTGCGCATGTCAATTAGATAATTTAGAGAGACAAACTCACTTCTACTTCTGTTTTTCTGCTTAAGGTTGGTCCCTCAAACTTACAGCTATAGGCTCTAATGAGAGCACATCAACCTGCTGATCTTCCCTATCTCCAACGCTACCTCATATAAAACATAAACATACACACATGTTAACAATCTTAACTCAGATAGGAAGCTTTTGGTATATAAAACATAAATATGCACATGTTAAAGTCATATATATTGACTAAGGAATAAGCTTTTCTACACTCGAAATAGAAGATATAATACCAAAAATCTACAGGGCAGCGGCGGGTTGGGTAACACTCCTAAGCCCCTCTTTAATGTAATTTTGCAAAAAAATCAAGAAAATTAAAGTGAGAAAGTTAAAAATTAGCATGTGTGACATATGAAAGTGTAGATCTTTGATTCGCTATACATGAGTTCTGTGAACTATCTAATCTGGTTTTTCTTTTTCAATCTCATCTCAGACCTACATACACAGGCAGAAAATTTTATGTGTTCATTTGATATGGATTGAACGGAGGTAATTTTATCGATGGAACATGTTGAAATTTAATGTGCTCGATAGTGAGTTGTGGTGGGTCTTTAGGTCGTAATAGAGTTCGATCTATGAAAGGTGGGAGAGTGAGGTCAAGAACATGAGTTATTTCAGACCATAAGTTAAATGGAAGTAAACAAAAAGTCTAGTTTCATATATACATACCTGTAGGACCAATAGAGACCGTTGGCATTAAGAAACTCAGTATCATAAAATGTAAATTAATATGTCAATGACCTTCGCTTCCTGGTACAGTTGCAACACCAGCATTCTTCATGGTCACTCGGGCAGTTGCTTTGTCCCCCATCACACAAATGCTGTCAGTCTGCAAAAGGATACATAACAAATCTGAATATACTGCAAGACTAAACCGAGAAACATAATTCATCACACTTCTTAACTTTTGGTCTAACAAATATTAATTTTGTTTATCAAATGTCACTTGAGGGTTCTAGGGACATCCAAATTTCCTAAGTAAAACGCAATGAGACTATGGTCAGTTAGTATATAAATGCAATGGGGATCCAAGTCCTCATAAGGATGGTTTAAGACATTTAAATGAAACCGGCTTAGATATATCATAGACTGGTTTGCCTAAATTGGTTGATCAGCGGAATCGATCTTTGGATCAGTGGGTCACTTATTTTTGTTTGTGGTCATATTGGTAAATGTCTCCAGTCATGTTTCTCTCTCTATAATGAGCAACGTCGGCTCTAATTTCCACTGTAAATGTAGCTTAGCAAAAACAGTAAGTTTGTTCAGTTAGAAGGGCATATATTAAGTATTTTTAAGCTATAAATGGCTGTTAATATCTTAATTTTACCAGGCACGATACGTAGTTTTCTGCCCTCAACAGTAACAAAGTTCGGATTTGCAACCACCATATGGATTTGTTTAGCGCACACTGCTCCAAAATCTTCTCAAGCTCCTCAAGCTTCTTTGAGATTGACTCCGCTTCGATACCATTGACCAAAACACATTCAGCTAGTTCAACATTCTGTACAACCTCTAGCCCTAAACCCTGAAGCAGTTTAATAGCAATTAAGTTTGTAGCTAGTTGTAAAACGACATGCATACTTGTCTTAAATGTTACTGTATAAACATAATAAAGTAATAATCACCCTCGAATCATAGTTCCCTTGGTGAAATGCACAGTTGGAATGGATCATTTATGGTACATGTCAAAACGGGTCAAGTCAGGTCAGGGTGACCCATAACCATTTTTTTACCCAGATCCTATATAATGTGTAACACGTTAATTTTCATTAAAAAAGACTATGATTATTACAAAATAGACTTCAAGTGACTTCTAACATGTTTGACTCGGGCTGAGACAAAAAACAGTCCGATGACCTATTTATAACTCATGAAATGGCATATATACAGGGAAAAAAACGATAAGAAGCTAGTAAATAGTGTCGCACCAATTTGTTTCCCAGTAAATAGTGTCGCCACCAATACTCAGAATTCGGGTTGAATCTTCCATGTGGATGATTAAACTTTTTCTTTGGACTAAAACACCCAAATAACACATGCCTTATGATCTTAGGTGGACCTTCACGTGTAGCCTTCAATGACTGTGCATCAGCACTTAGTTTAAGGATAAAGCAATCCTCGCTACTGGTCTTCTTTTACCCTTTGCACTTTGCATCAGTAGATGATGGTTCAATTCGTTTTGTCCATAACTACAAAAATTTTCATGAACCATCAGGTAGATAAATCATTTGCTATCTAAGATATTTAAATCTTACTGTTGAAAGGTTTTATTTTGATGATACGGATTAAGAACATTAGTATAAAATAGTTATTAGGTCTGCACCTGTAGCTTAGTAAATTCAGTACGATATATCTTGTCTTGTGCTGAGAGCGTGTCCAAGCTGCAAGTCAAAACAAACTGAAATTAATAACGGTGTTCTCACCCTCAATGCTGCCAACAGAAACCTCAGAAGGAGAGATTAACTTTCCATTTCTCTTTACATATGTTACTTTGTTTTTATTGAGTATCTAATTACACTTTTCATGTTCAAAGATAGCAGGTTCTATATTCTATAAACAGGCATACTATAAACCTTTTGAAAGATCTTAGGCAGGAGATCACATGGATTCCAGTAAAAGAAATGGTTGATCAATGGCATTTATTGGCCCTGTAGCAAACATGGCCTAATCCAAAACTGGATCTTCTTAAAGTAACTTTACAAAAATATTGTACACACCCCACAGATCTGAACACAACAACATATTGAATCTAAACTTCAGTCGATAATTTTGATCTCCAGTTTTTAAGAAATGGAATGTGAGCTCATAAATTGTCTCAAAGAGTGGTCCATGGTTGAGAGAATTATGAGAAAGGGAGGTAATACCACTTTAAAATTCAACAAAATTGCGAGTTGTAGCTACATAATGATAAGATAACTATTGATTTAGGGGTCTGAGAAGGCTTATACGATTTTATTTATGTTAATCCTTTTTTATAGACCAGTTGCACGAGTATGTTTATAAAAAGAATATTTTCCATGACATAATAGTATACTTTTAGAGGAATAAAGATGTTCCAAATGCAAATATGCAATGCATAAATACGACATATTTAGCTAGACCATTTGGCCTCCCACTACTCCACTTATCAGATTTGTGGGGCAGGTGGTGGAGGTGCCGGCTCTGCAGACCCACTTCTACAGAACTTGGTCACATACTTATCGCCGTTTGATGTTGGTGCTACAGCCGGTGGAGTGGCAGACTCAGGAAGCTCAGAAGTAATCGACTTAGAATACACCTTTGCGTCTATTATTATGTTTCACACCGTTTGTTTCAGTTCACAAATGTTGGCATGCACCATTATGTCTGTAGTATGAAATAAAAAGTGTTATGCTTAGCAACCCGTTTCTGGAAAGTAGGGGAAAAATAGTCTCGTAATTGTGTCACGCAACCGTATCAGTTAATGAATAGATAAAAACTATTAACAAAGTATAAGATGATGCACAATAGTCTGCATTCCTCTAAGGCATAAAAATTACTGCCTCTAATCTCTTTATGTAACGGTTGCTCGTCAAGGGTAAAGGCGCGCTTTCTAAAACCAAGCTGGCAAGACTCTCAATCAACAAATCTCAAGTTCTTATACTTGTTCTTTCTACTTTCTTACACATGCTCACATAGTCGTAGGGACATAACATTTTCTTAGTAAACCAGGTAGGGTAATAAAGGTACACCCAAATGAAACAAAATCCTAATAATTTCTAATTTTCTAGAATGATGTACCTTAAGAGAGGCCACTACTTATAGTTACATGAATGTATGTGTGTATCTTACGGTTCAGTTTAGAGGAGCAGAACCTTGCGTTCAACATAGTACACTTATATAAAACTATCTGTTTACTACTCATATAGCATAAAAATGATAATGTTACTGATACTAAAGTGGGATTACCTTTCACTTTCACCACAGTTCTCAACTGTCCCCCAAAAAACGACACTCGGCTCTGAAAGAAAAAAGTCTTGCGTTCTTGCCATATCAGATTTGTTGTTAGGACCAACAGTCTCCTAAGAAGCCCACACATAAACACACTTTAGTATCAGAAACAAATATAAATGTATATGCCTAAGTTACATGTCTAAACAAAGCAAATTAAACTACATATATAAATGGAAGTTGGGATTATCAAATTCTTATGATATTTTTTTTACTTAAGAAGCCCACACATAAGCCACATGGGCAGTGGAATATCTGACTCAAGTGAATAATCTTTAACCAAAGCAAGGGTGGTTCACTTCTGCAAATTTCATCTTTTTATATATTTTCTTACACACTAAATTTTCCAAGCTGTATTTAAGGATTCAGTAACATGATAGATTTGGATCTTTATTTTTCAGGTTAAGAACACTACTAATATATGTCAATAGCTTCATTTGTTTCCAGGCGTAGTTCAAGAACAATGCTGAACAGCTCAATCTGAAACCGAAAAAGCCCGAAACCGAATAAACCGAAACAGAAAAAAAAAAACCAAAACCGTAAAAACTCGCTTATCATGGTTCGTCATGACTACACTTGGACCATTAAGTAATAGCCTATTTGTTGACTCATAATTTTGATGTGTTTATCAGCTTACAATGATACATACCTTTTCATCTTCCACTATTTCAATCTTTTTAAGTGCTTCCTACACCACATCTGTAATTCTGTTGAGAGCTTCCTCCACGGCCATTAGTCGAACCTCGGCGTCTTCTTGAAATTTTATGGGATCCTGATCTTGGTTACATTAAAGAAAGTGTCTTTAGTACTTCTTTTAACAGATTCAGAACTTCTCTTTCTACCAGCCGCCGTATCCACATGTGAAAATTTCCGAAACATTATGCTTAACCGGTGATGATGTGGGCCTGATATGTGATCGACAGTATACGGGCCTGAAAAGTGTTGGGCCTGAAAAATGCTGACGTGGATTAAAAACATGCTTATGTGGCATTTCCCTCCTCTTATATATAATGTAAAGATATATATATATATATATATATATATATATATATATATATATATATATATATATATATATATATATATATATATATATATATATATATATATATATATATATATATATATATATATATATATATATATATATATATATGTATATATATATATATATATATATATCGAGAGAAAACCTAATCTCGGTGGAAAACCTAGAAAACTAAACCGATGCACTAAAAATTAAAAACGGATGCACCAATAATTTATTTTAGTGCATCCGTTTAGTGTATTTTATTTAGGGCATCTGTTTGATATTTTAGTGCATCTGTTTTAGTTTTCTAGGTTTTTTACCAAGATAAAGTTTTCTCTATAACCAATCCCTATATATATATATATATATATATATATATATATATATATATATATATATATATATATATATATATATATATATATATATATATATATATATATATATATATATATATATATATATATATATATATATATATATATATATATATATATATATATATATATATATATATATATATATATATATATATATATATATATATATATATATATATATATATATATATATATATATATATATATATATATATATATATATATACATATATGGATTTGCGTTCAAGTGTGTTACGTTTTAAAATAGGTTATAATAGGCACCAGTAATAAAGTGACAAGTGTCATTTTCATTTAAAGAAAATTGTAATTAACTTTAATATGCATGAGGGTATTATAGTAATCATTCTTTAGGCTCCAAATTAGATTCATTCACTTCAACCGTCACTTAAAAGTTACAACCACCGAATCTTCTTTTTTCTTCTCCAAACAATAATAAAGATATCACACTCTCTCTAATCCTCCCCAAAACAAGATTTAATACTTTCTTCATCAAAAAACCAAAGAAAAAAGAAACTTTACATAGTCCACGCGGGTGGATGGTAAAAAGAGATGGATATGATTTTTTTTATCAAAGTAAGGCTTTAAAAAGTAATACTTTGTAACCGATATATGTATATTATATACTACTAAAAGCTGGATATGTGTTTTTAGCTTACGATGATTATGCATTATATGAATCGGATGGTGGCACAACCAGATTCTACATGTTTATTTTAATATAAAATTCCTTATTGCTATCGTCTTTCACATTTAGATATGGATATAAATCTTTGTGTTGTTTACATTTTAACTATGTGTTTTTAGCTTACGATGATTATGCATTATATGAATCGGATGGTGGCACAACCAGATTCTACATGTTTATTTTAATATAAAATTCCTTATTGCTATCGTCTTTCACATTTAGATATGGATATAAATCTTTGTGTTGTTTACATTTTAACTGGTATGCAAATGATTAACGTTTGCTATCATGTCCATTTTGAAGTGTTGTGCAAATGTCTTTTAAGCCTAATATGAATTTTATAGAATGGTGCATCAACTTTGTTAATTATATATATGTAATATACTTTAGGTACGGATTAGTAGTTTTATTACGGTGTGTTGATTTCCGCTAACTAACAACCGCGACTAAGTTGGCTTGGTGCTTCGTCACCATTAACCATGTTGAAATATGGTTTGAGGTGGCACATGATGTTTAAATTCCGATAAGACTTCGAGTTGAACACGGTTTAGTTGAAATTCCAAACAAAGATGGTGATACATGTTCATTTCATATTTACATGTTTAGCGCGACTGCACGACACCCTTGACGTCGTTACGGGTGTACACGCTCCAAGTGACACATGTTCGAAGATTCAAGTTTCGTAAAATATAATGAAGATTCAAGTTTCGGAAAATCAAATACATGTGATCCGATTTACCAATATAATGAAGATCGAAGTTTAGTTTTTCAGATATTGGGGTGATGCATCTTAGTCACGGGATTCAAACCATCTCAAACAGTTCATTTATTTTTAAAAAAAATATGTTTGACGTGATACATGTCTATTTTTCCCACACCGCTTTCGTTTAACACCGCATCAAGCTGCGCATTTATATAGCAAGAACCACACATATGTATGATATGAGTGATTTTACTCATATCAGTTATATCAATAAACATACAATAAATGCATTAAATGAATAAATATGGCCATGTATATGTGTGTTTTGTTTGTTTCGTGTGTGTAGGTACCAAGTTCACGAAAACCGGCGAAAACGACACGAGATTGAAGAAAAATCGAGGAAGCCGAAAAACAAGTTCGATTTGTTTAAAGATTTAAGTTTTTGAAGGATTTTTGTCATGTGGGTCCCACTTGAGTTAAATGGGCCTGAAAGCCCATTTGTAACTTAAGTAAATTGATTTACTTGTCCAAAGTCCAATAACAAAAGCCAAATTCAATCTCAACGAGACTAAGGGACGTTTATATTGGGCTTCAAAACCCATTTTTGGTTAACTAGTCATAGACGGTTAAAAGTAAAACATATAAACGAATTGATCAACTATTTTACCACACACACACATTTATTTCTTTCGTTACTATCAATGCATCATCTCTTTCCTCACCCAAATAACCAGACCCTCTTTCAAACCCTAACCTAGATTAATAGTTGGGGCTTTTTGATATATGAGCGCGTGTAACCCACGCCCCTTAAATTAAATACCAAGAAAATAGGTGTTTGAAGATGGAAGAATCAAAGTGACGTGGCCTTTTCCTAGCATTTGATTGGATGAAACACATTATCCCCACCATTCCACCAATCAAAGCATGCCTAATTAGCTATCAAGAAGCACAAGAAGCACAACAGATTGCCACGAGGGCAATCCGTGTGACTATGGACTAATCTCAGCCGGGGATGATAAAGAGAATAGAGAGATAAGAAGATCGAAGCAGGATTGATTTTTAACATCAAGACCACCTCTCTCGGGTTTTCTATATAAACCCCATTTTCTGTAAATTTAATTATCCCTTTCTTTAGTTTTAATGTTATAATGTAGGATTAGCTTTAGAATTTATTTTCAACAAAATCTTGTAATGTTTTAATTTTGAATGAATAAATTTTAATTCCAGTTGTTTTAATCATTCTTGATTTTTTTTATTGAATTATTTAAATGTTTGTCCTATAATTCTATTTTACTCATTTTAATATGGTTTGGTCTTCTAAGCTGTGATCTAAACAAAAAGGTTAAATTAGTTAATCATTTACGTTTAATGTAATTAACTGGATTTAATGTTTGGAAAATGCATAGTCAATGTTTAGGTGTGATTTTCAGAATGGATTTATTTGACTTAATAGATTAAAATAAAGCTTATCAGTTTGATCTTTACTAAGTTTGGGGGTTCGATTTATCTTACTGATAAATCGATTTAAAAAATCACTTTGGTTCGATTTAAGTCATAAATCGAGAAAAATTCATGGATCGAATGGTTTGCTCGGTTCAAGCCATAAGCTGTTAGTATCGAGCAGCTTGATGGGATCTAATAGTGATACGAGAATGGTGATTTGATTTATGGTGATGACGTTTTGACTAAAAGGTGGTTCAACACCAACCTTCGGCTCAACGGTTCATCATTTGAAGGTCAAGCTCATTTATAATTTTTCATTCCTTTTTAGTTAATTTTTTTTGATAAATGTAATTTTTGATTTGCTTTGATCGGTTTGGTGTTAATCTGTTTTATGATTTGATTAGTTTTAAATAATGTTTTATGATTAGATTTTATATGTTATTAGTCTATTGAAATTGATTTTAAAATAGTTGTTATATGCTTAAGCTTAAGTAACTAAGATCATAGTAAATTGGGTCTGAGTTTCTGCTTAATCTTGCTCGATTATTGACTTGGAACTGTCTTTGATTCGGTGTACATTATGTTAGTTTGTTACGAGTAATTTTCCATCTAAACAAGATTTTAGTCCTGCGAGTTTCTTTCGGATCAGTTAGCTCAGGGATAAGGCAGTTCGAGTAGTGGTTCTGTTTAGTTATAATCATATTGTTATATGCCTGGTAGAACTAATTGGAGTAGAGAGTTATATTGTTATATAATCGCTGCCTTTAAATTTGGTTTTAAGTTGTTTGTAAGTGTTTTTTGCTGTTCTACTTAGATTCTTCATTTAGGGTGTTCTCTGTGATTTATCTCGATGAAGCTGCCAAAACTGTTAAATTAGATAGGGAAGTTCAATGATGCATTTGTTTATGATTGTTGCTTAGTTAAAATAAGATACTTGTCACAGACTTTTACTGCTTCATTTACAATTGTTTGTGCAATTTTGTATCACTGTTATAATCTATTCACTCACCTGATTTTGGATTCTGTATGCTTGCTTGAGTTTCGTGATTTTCATACTTGTTTAATTTTGAATGGTTTATTTGTTTTATATATTGTTGCTTTTTGGTTGCTGAGAACTTGTCGAGTGATCTGTTAACTTAAGTCTGATAGCTTTGTGGTTTATATCTTAGTTAATTCACCATGTTTTAAAATCCGTTATTAGTTTTACTTGTATTTTTCCTACTGTGATTTAAGTTTTAGCTTTGCTGATGTTTTGCATATATAAATGCTATCAGACTCAAGTGAACTGATAGTTCAATATTGATTCCTATCAGTCCAATTAAACACATAAAGTCACTCCTGTGACTTGGTTTTTATTTAAATTGTCCAAAAAATTTATTCAGTAAAAATGTCTCTAGTGGGATTCGAACCCATGACCTCCTGGTCATGGGCCAAATGCATTAAGCATCTGCTCTAGTTACTTGATTTTGTTATAAGTTAGTAACAGTAATTAATATACTTAGTTTGTCTTGGGCTGGCAGTTTTTATTTATTACATTTTATTACAAGTTGTCTTTTAAATAAATATTAATTAAAAGTTTTATTTTATTTACTTTTATAAAGTCTAAAAATAAATAAATAAAAACAAATAAAATATATTTTATTAATTGTAGAAATTTAAAATTGTTATTTAAATTAGTTTTGAAATAAATTAGATTTTAATTAAATTAGATTTTTTATAAAAATAGTTTTAAATAGATTTTGTTTATTAAAAGTAAAAGCAATTTTTTAAATGAGTTAAATTAGTTTATAATTTTTAAAATAACTTTTAAATTGTTTAAATAGATTTTAAATAGTGTAAAAATATTTTTAATAGTTTAAATTTTAAATAGATTTTTAATATATTGTTTATTTTAAATAGTTTTAAAGTTTAAATTTTAAATAATTGACTTTTAGATTAAATTTGGGATACGATTCATGCACTTAGGTTTATAATTGTAGGAATAATTTTAGATTAAAAACCGATAACCAATTCAAATCAATTGTCCAAATCGAAACAAAACGTCTCAAATTCACTTGATCTTCGTGTACAACGAACTTGGTTCATCAACGTGTTTAATTAAATCCATCTTCGACTTATTTATGGATTATTACCTTTTCCTAAGGGTAATTTCCTAAATTTGTCCTATATCGTATCTAATTAAAATACATCGACGTTTCCTCAACACATAAAATTTTGGCACCGCTGCTAGGGAATCTTGTGTACGATTCGTTTCGTGGAGATTTGTTGATCGTTGATTTGAAGACCCTTTCCGTCCTCGGAAAGTTTTGTTATTTTTATATTATTATAGTATGTATCATTTTTCGTGTTTTTTGTGATTAATATATTATATTACGTAGAACAATAAATTAACCTACTTCCAAATAAGACCTTAGTTGGGATTTCATCACCTAGCTATTGTATTCGAATCCAAAACGAAAAAAAGGCAAAATAGATAAATACTAATAAAAAGTTTGAACTCGATTTATAAAAACTATAGGGTGGGTATAAGGTCACGTGCTATAAAAGGCCGTCTAAGGAAAAAGGTTTTTAAGTGCTTTGTGCCACCTCGTTTCCCCGCTTGCTTGTGCGTATATTGAGAGGGACGACCGATTATTGGTTTGCCAACTCAAGTAGTATTAAATCTTATTTTTGTAGTTTACTTATTGAACCTCGAGACGTTTTGGGTTTTCACCTATCGTTTCAAAGTCGACCGAGGGTAGATTACTTCCATAGTAATTATCCTTATTCCTTGTTTTTTTATCAATCTTTTTGATTGAGCAATACCTGTAGGATATGTAAATCTTGCTTATGTTTTAGAGAGAGAAAGAGATAGAGAGATGGTGAGAACACACACACTTAGAGAGAGAAAGTGAAAGAAAAACACTTTTCAACTATGTGTAAAATGAAGAACCACACACCCTCTCCATCTAAGGAGAGGGTTTATATACCCAAGCCCTTGTCATGGGCTTGGGTTTACATTTGGGCCGGCCTACACATGTTGTAGGCTAGGCTTGGTCATGTTAATTAAATAAAGATAAATAACTAAACTACGAGCTATTACATGGACTATTGTTGGAGTGGCCGATCCTTCTTAATACGTAAAACGTATTTCCAACAATCTCCCCCTAAGGGAGGTCACTCCAAACAAGGGTGTTACCCAAGTTACAATAATAAAATAAACCTAGCATACTATGCTTGTCTTGAGCTCGTAGTCTTCGTCTTTCTTTTTCTTTTTCTTTTCTGGTGAACATGCTGATGTGATCTTTGATATCAGTCTTGAGCATTAATCTCTTGCCTTGATCTCGTGCATCCATCACTTGTGATCTCCGCCTCTTCGTGACTTCACGTCCCACATACTTATACCTTAGTAATTCTTTAAAGCTTCAGAGTTCAATACAGTGGAAGACTTAACTTTTAGGCTTTCTTGAATTAGATGAGGTATTAAGTGTATAAAGTATAAGCATGCGGGGACGACTTCTTCTTGGATCCCACAACGCCACCGTCTTCAAATGCCGCAACATAAGTAGACACGAACGAAATGGCTTTGAACATTTCATTCTAATTCGGTAGCATTTTACCTCCGGTCGGTGAAGACCGTTGGACAATATAAAATATCGTACTCGTGGCAGGTAGATTTAATTAAAAATCTCCTTGACAAGATTTCGCGGGTAAACCCGTTCTCTTTACTCGACCGTCCAAAGCTGACTGCGAACGTAAAGAGTGAATCATTTGGATCAAATAATCCGCATGACTGAAGCCGTCAATTCTGATTCCTGGAACAAGTTTGATTCATTAAAGAATCGCACCATCGTTGCTTTCCAGTTGTCACGAGCTTGATTCATATTGAATCTTGCAAGTTACCTACGAAGTGCTGTTTGATGTTAACACTAGAAGGATTTCCACTCATCACTGTGAACACTAATGTATCACTCTGAGTGTTCTGGCAAGATCACTGAGATTTTGCGTAGAGGCCTGGAACGTGTTTAAGTTCAGCTAAGAATTAAACCACTGTTGCTTTCCAGTTATCACAAGTTTGATTCATAAAGAATAGCACAAGTCACCTACCATGAGCTTTTTGATATTCGCTCAAGAAGGATTTCCATCTTCATTGTAAATACTTTCGTATTACTCGGATGTTCAGGCAAGATCATTAAGATTTTGCGTAGGAATCTTAAGATCTTTCTCACTTTTCACAGTGTGTGAAGAAGCAAGGAAATATGAAAGTGTGTCCTAATGAGATATTTGATGATCTCAAATGGCTCTAGACTCGATCGTGCATTTTGGATTTTAGTGATCGGAGGCTGGAGAGGAGTGCCACCATTTCGATACCAATTTATTCGGAGTGAATAAATCGATAGATAACGTGTTGTCTCCGTGTGATTAAAACAAATACCTTTTGAGAGATATCTGAGTTAGCTGGGATGGGTTGTGCATTGCATCACTGGGTCCATGATGTCTGTCTTCAATATCGAGAATCATTAAAATGATCTCAATAGCATATGTATTGACCCGGTTTCTGCCTAAGGTTGTAAGGAGGGCTTCTTTCTTTACACCCTTTATCTTTACAATTCTTTTTCATTCTTTAACCCCTTCAATGCTTACCAATACGTCATAACTAGCACCTTGTTGTGATTGTTCCAGTGCTAACTTAAGTACTTGGTCGGCATTCAGCTACGTTCACAATCTTTCTCCAACTTTCCTAAGGACTACTATTTCTAGCTATGGAATGTCCTTGGGAATATTCCTTCGGTTCTAGAGGAATCATAGGACTTAACCTATCCTACCATCCTTATGTCACCACAATCTTCATCGTCGTGAAATAAATGGGTTTTGGGTAAGTATATGTCACCATGAAAATCCATTTTGATATGCAAATTCGTTTTGCTCCCCCTTAACATATGCCACGATATTCGAAAACATTTCGCACATGTCAGGACGAGCCAGCACATTAAGTCAAACCATTTGTGATAATATCCCATATTAAATCACATTTTCTCCCCCATATTAAAAATATTAACCCAATCGATGTTTTTAATATCAATTGATTTAATGAAGTTTTAACAAAGGTTTTGGGAAGAAAAATGCAAGTCCGTTTAATCTTCATGATTCCAAATGTATGAAATATGATACCGATTAGTAACATGATCACATATTCACCATATTAGAAAAGATTTGACAAGGTTGGACCTGATAGATGAGAACATCATATGATAAGATCAAATGGTTCTTGTCAGCATATGTTGGTCGCCTCGTCACGTCTGAAGTCATCTCTTGACACCACGTGTACGATTGGTATTGTTGTCTTGACACCAATTTGTGAACTTGGCACGTTCGGCGTCAAAGATTCTGAATGCTTGACAATTGCTCCCCCTCAATTGTTGACCCGTGTTCTATTGAAAGAGCTGTAGTCGTCGGTTGAGTAGTCGCATCGTCGAGTATGTAGATACCAATTGTAGATTGCTATGGTTGTAGAGATGATAGCTTCATAAAAACAAGACTTCTCTTGTTTTAACAAATAAATGCACTGAAACGTACATTAATTTGTGTTAGACCAAGTTATAAAGTAAACTTGATCCCTTACAAGGTTTAAAAGTAAACCTTGCCCGAGAAAATTAATTCCCGTTGTGAGCCAAAGCTTTCATAAGAAATACCTGACTTTAATGTGAAAACCGGGTTGCAGTCAGAAATAACTACAAGCCATATGGGCATGTTTTATGAAATATTTACAACTTTTGTACGAACTCTATTTATGGCACCGTGTCAATATTAATCAACATTTCTAAGGCCGTAAATATTATAGTACCAAAAGACATGCCTTTGAAAAATAAAGTAAAAATATTTTTGGATTTTTCCAAAATTTTCAATTTTTATGGTTTTTATATGGTTTTATATTTTTGTATTTTGCTTTTGTGGATAAAAATATAAACAATATATACAGATGATCACCAAGGAAACGGAGAATAGTTTTACCACCACTATTCTTTCGCTTCATCTGCCAATTCTTTAAGAGTCTCAGGCGAGAAGGTTCTCATTCCTAGCTTGTCGGCCAAAAATTCAATTCGAGCGCGATCTAAAACCTTCGTGAAAATATCCGCCATTTGATACTCAGATCGGACAAAGTAAAGCTCTATTACTCCATTTTCCAGTTGCTCCTTGATGAAGTGGTAGCGAATGTCAATATGCTTCGACCGGGAGAATTGAACATTGTTGCAGCATAAGGCAATTGCACTCTTGTTGTCGCAGTACATCAGAATTTTGTTGAAACCTAGACCATAGTCGGTTAATTGCGATCTCATCCAAAGAATTTGAGCACAACAACCGGACATAGCTATGTATTCTGCTTCCGTACTTGAAATTGCAACGCTTTTCTGCCTTTTCGATGCCCAACTGATTAGTCGATCTCCTAGTTGTTGCAAAGTTCCACTTGTGCTACGCCTTGTATCTTGACAACCCGCGTGATCCGCATCTGCATATGCCATTAGTGCAATAGAAGATTCCTTCGAATATTAAAGTCCCCTATTAATGGTTACTTTAAGATATCAAAAGATCCGTTTAACAGTAGCTAAGTATAACTCAGTAGGCCTAGTTTGATACCGAGCACACATACATATAGCAAATTGAAGATCAGGTCGACTAGCTGTGATATATAGAAGAGTACCGATCATTCCACGATAAAGTGTCGGATCAACGGAAACTCTATGTGGATCTTCATCAATCTTAGTTCATTCCACCATTGGAGTATCCACGGGGTCGCAAGATTCCATCTTATATTTCTTAAGCGATTCAAGGGCATACTTGGATTGATTGATAAAGATTCCTCTGGGACTCTGAGATATCTGAAGACCTAAGAAGAATGATACCTTGCCCATCATTGACATCTTAAACTTGGAAGACATGAGTGCCCCAAACTCGTCGGATAATGTTTGGGTCGAGGCTGCAAATATAATATCATCAACATATATTTGTACCATAATCATATCTTTACCTCGTTTCTGAATGAACAGCGTGGGATCCACCTTGCCTTTGGTGAAGCCTTGCGTAATGAGGAATTGTGACAATAGATCATACCATGCGCGAGGAGCTTGCTTCAACCCATAGAGAGCCTTCTTAAGCTTGTACACATGATTAGGATATTTAGGATTCACAAAACCATCCGGCTGTTGAACATAGAACTCTTCCTTGAGTTCACCATTAAGAAATGCCGTCTTCACATCCATCTGATAGACGATCATATTCATGTGGGCTGCATAAGCGAGGAATAGTCTAATAGATTCCAAACCGGCAACAGGTGCAAAGGATTCCATAAAGTCGATGCCCAATAATTGCTTGTATCCACGAGCTACTAGACGAGCTTTGTTCTTCAATATTCCGCCTAACTCATCGCGTTTCACCTTGTAAACCCATTTCAAAGTTAGTAACTGCACTTGATCCGGGCATGGTACAAGTTCCCATACTTCAAGACGTATAAATTCATTAAGTTCTTCTTGCATAGCTTCTATCCAACATGATTGAGTAAAAGCTTGTTGCCATGTCTTAGGTTCAACTTCAGTGAGAAAAGCATCAAAGTGACAAAACATTGCATTTTCTTGTAACTGACTTCGTGTGGATACCGGACGATTAGGGTCACCAATAATAGAATCTATAGGATGATCCTTTGTCCACTTGCTGTCATGTTCACGAATCCGTAGATTGGAGTAAACTATAGAAGGAGCTTCCTTTGAGGTGGATGACCCGACTTGATTAGGGTCGGGAATAGGTACACCAAAGAATGGAAGTTCACGCATTTGAGCGAATTCCAAATCGTTATCATCATCATCCTCTTCATCATCAATAGGCATGACATGGGTAGTTGATTTGTGTGTTGGTTGAGAATTACTTGTTGATGGTATATCTTGACCAATTGTAGGTGCAAATGTGTCTGATTGTGCTTGGGTTGCTGGAGCGACAACTTCGGTTACCGGAGCTATTACCTCAGGTTATGGAGCGACAATACTGGGAGGAGTAAAGAATTCATCAAAGAACGGTTGAAACAACGTATCCCATTCAGTCCTAGAAGGTGGTGTAAATGATGATGAAGTAGGGTTATTTGGGACAAGACCAGAACTAATGTTACTGGGTCCCATTTCATGAAGTGCAGGTTCAGAGCTGCTTTGCTCAGAAGCCATTGCTGTCAGCTCATCAAAATCAACATTCATAGTTTCGAGGATCTTGCGAGAGTTACGGTTGTAGATTCGGTATGCCTTCTTTGCGGGGCGTAACCAATGAAAATACCAATATCAGCCTTTGGTTGAAGTTTTCCAAAATTGTCACCATCATTATTTGGATAACAAAGAGAACCAAATACATGAAGATATGATAAATCTGGTACTTTTCCATGGAGAAGCTCATAAGGTGTTTTACCATGGCGTTTACGAATTAGTGACCGGTTTTGGGTGTACAATGCGGTAGATACTGCTTCTGCCCATAAAAACAATGGAGCCTTTGCTTAAATTAACATCGTTCGAGCAGCTTCCATAAGTGTGCGATTACGCCTTTAAACGACACCGTTTTGTTGTGGAGTGCGAGCAACGGATGTTTCATGAGAAATGCCAACTTCTTCATAATAATCACGCAAACTTTGATTCACGAATTCGGTTCCATTATATGTACGAATGCGTCGGACAGTAGTGTTGAGACGCACTTGAATCATCTTGAGAAATCCGATGATGAATTTAGGTGCCTCATTTTTTGCTTTAAGAAATTTCACCCATGTAAACCGAGAGTAATCATCGACAATGACGAGGATGTACTTTTTGCCACTAAGACTTTCAACACGCATTGGCCCACAAAGATCCATATGCAACAAATAAAGTTTCTCTTGGTTGGTGTCTTCAGTCTTGGGTTTGTATGATTTCTTGGTAATGACCGAGTTGACTCGGCTGAGTTGGTGAAATGTTTTAGTTGAGGTAAAACTAAGGCTGGTATTATTTGCATCGGAATGTTTTTGTGTTTGAGTCAAAGCAATGTTTTCAGAAAAAATAATGCACCATCGGAATGTTTTGTAGTCTCCATCGGGATGTTTTGTAGTCATCATCGGAATGGTTTTAAGTCTCCATCGGAATAAATCAAACACCTCATCGGAATAGCTATCCGAATGGCCATCAGAATAACCATCCGAATAACCATCAGAATAAGCATAATTGGAGTCCCCATCGGAATCCCCATCGGAATCCCCATCTGAATCCCCATCGGAAAAGGGTTTTGACCCAGTTCATGGTTTTCCGAAAAAAATGGAGCTGTTATCTTTTGTCCTTTTTCCCAATGAAAATAGATATGTGTTTTCTGGATCTTATCTAACTGCATAAAAAGAATAAAGAAACCCAGAAATAATACCATAACTGAGGTGACTTTGACCATGAAAGAAAATGAAACGTGGACTATCTTATGACAATGAAGTGGATAAAAACAGTGACTAAAAAATTTTGACCATCGTGACAAAAAGATTGACAAATCGTACCAAAAAAAATGATAGAACGAGACACTAAAAAATTTAGACCACCAAATCGAAAAATATAAACACGATCCAAGGATGGAACCGAGTCTCTGATACCATTTGTAGGATATGTAAATCTTGCTTATGTTTTAGAGAGAGAAAGAGATAGAGAGATGGTGAGAACACACACACTTAGAGAGAGAAAGTGAAAGAAAAACACTTTTCAACTATGTGTAAAATGAAGAACCACACACCCTCTCCATCTAAGGAGAGGGTTTATATACCCAAGCCCTTGTCATGGGCTTGGGCTTACATTTGGGCCGGCCTACACATGTTGTAGGCTAGGCTTGGTCATGTTAATTAAATAAAGATAAATAACTAAACTACGAGCTATTACATGGACTATTGTTGGAGTGACCGATCCTTCTTAATACGTAAAACGCATTTCCAACAATACCAAATAAAAATACCAAAAATAATCTTCTTCTTGTCTAATTTCTTTTCTTCAACCCTCTAAAATTCTCGTCACTTTGGTTTATGCAATTACGATCTTCTCGACTTTCGATTGATTACAATAGGCTTGAAAACATTCCTCGTAGAAATAGAAATCGTCAACAACGAATAGTGGAACCCGAGCTTCCACCTATTGTTGTAGAGATGGCCGATAACCGAAAAATGGAGGAATTGCTCCGTGCACCCACCGAAGGGTATGGGAAAGAAATCGTTGTGCCGGCTATTTTGGAGGATCATTTTGAGATAACCCGCACTCTCACATTCGGAATTTTCTTCGTATTACCTCGACTCTCAAGTTTAGAGTTGTGCCGAATGACGCGATTAAGCTCATGCTTTTTCCGTACTCGCTCGAGGGTAACGCTAAGATTTTGTACGAGATAGAACCACCGGGTTCGATTTTAACATGGGATGATTTAGTATCTAAGTTCATGAATTACTTCTTTCCACCATCCAAAACAACACACTTTAAGAACGATATCACTAGATTTGAACAAAAAGTGCATGAATCGTTTGGAGTTGCTTGGGAAAGGTTTAAAGATTTGTTAAGACAATGTCCACACCACGGTTTCTCGGAATTGCACCAAATCAATACTTTTTATAATGGACTTAATATGGTTGAACAAGATTCTTTAAATGCCGCCACGGGTGGTAATCTTTTAAGAAAAACTACGAGAGACGCGTGGGGTATAATTGAGAATAAGTCTAGAGTGCAATATTCAAGAAACACACCGGTTGTTTCCAATGTGAATTCATCTAATACCGAGATTGCTAGATTGGACTCTAAGATCGATAATGGATTTGCTACATTGTTGAATGAGATTAGGAAGAATCCTCATGGATCGATTAATATGATTGAGAATTTTTGTGTATCATGTGGTGGAGCACATCCGAATTATGCTTGTTCAACCACGAGGTTTGATCAAGCTAGTGCTTTTGCCGCGACAGGAACTTATGGCTCCAACTGTCAAGTTCCTCGTCAAAATCATGTTGCTCCACCGGGTTTTCCACCGGTTCAAAATAGGTACAACAATGGAAACAATGGGAATAATTTTAACCATGGTAACCAAGGGAATTTCAAACAAGGAAATGGATTTCATGCTAATCAAAACAATCAAGGTTCTCAAAGCAATAATCAAAATGATTTGTCAAGCTACA
The DNA here is from genome assembly GCA_025667525.1 of Glebionis coronaria. Classification (NCBI taxonomy): domain Eukaryota; kingdom Viridiplantae; phylum Streptophyta; class Magnoliopsida; order Asterales; family Asteraceae; genus Glebionis; species Glebionis coronaria. The sequence goes on from JANFOE010002872.1 coordinate 81,395, forward strand.
TTAAAACGAATGAGGCAAATTTGAAAGCTTTTCAAAACAATATTCAAGGACAAATGGCAACTTTGAAAAATGAGTTTCAAAATACGATCAAGGGGCAATATAACAAGATTGAGCTTAATCAACAAAGACTTAAGCAAAACCAGAACCGTTTTGAACAAAGATTAGAGCAAAGTCAAAATCGTATGCAACAAAGTTTAGAACAAAGTCAAAACAAATTGCTTTCGATGTTTGATGGATTTATGTCCAAACCATCCTCTTCTTCGGGTTGCTTACCTAGTAATACCATTCCAAACCCAAAGGGAGAGCTTAAGGCTATCACCGCTTATGATGATGATAATTTAGAAAGAGGGATTGAGCTTTATATTCCACCTAAAGAAACTTTTCTTGATGTTACCAAGGCTACTTTAAATGTGATTAGTACCTCGGTTTTCTTTGATTTCTTTCTCGAGAAATATAGAGATTCGGGTCAATTCTTGATACCTTGTGTTTTTTTATGAGCTTGGGGAATACAAAGCTCTAGCCGATCTAGGAGCTAGCATTAACGTAATGCCCTTTGCCATTTGGAAAACTCTTGACTATGAACCACTTAGTCCCACTCGAATTATCATTGAGCTTGCTAATGGTACCACCACCCATTCGGTTGGTATAGCGGAAAATGTCATTGTTAAAGTGGGAGAGTTCATTTACCTTGTCGATTTTGCAATCATTGATTATGAGACCAATCCTCGCGTGCCTGTAATTTTAGGACGACCATTTTTGTGCACGACTCATGTTATAGTTGATATGAGGGAAGAGGAGATAAAATTGTTTTATGGGGATAAACATATTATTTTCAAACCGGAAAAAGTTCCAAGATTTGTTCCTAAGAAAGAGGAAAGTGTGAAACCTGTTAAACCTATTGAAAGTAACACAAACAAGCAATCTCTCTTTTACAAAGGTGATTTGCCAACTATGGAACCCTCATTTTATGAAGAAGAAAAGTTAAATGCAAAGAAAGATGCTTGTTTTGTTGAATCATGTTGTAATCTTACCTCATCTCCAGTTACTCCACTCGAGGATGATAGTTCTAAGATTGAAAAGGAAATTGATGATTACCTTAGTGCACCATTTGATGATAGTGAGTTTAATAGTAAGAATTTTGATCCCGAGAGAGATATTGCTTTAATTAAACAATGTTTGAAAATGGATCATTTGATTCCTAACTTCACGTCGAGTGAGGTTAGTGACTATTCATTCGATAAGTTCGCCGATGAACTTGTTGATCCACTTCCATGGGGAAGTGAAGACGTTTCCGATCTCAAGATCGAGCGTGTTCCTCATGTTTTACCTACCATTCTCGAGGAGTTCTCCGATGAATTTCCTTCTAATGAGAATGATGATCTTGTATCCGAGTGTGACACACTTGATACTTTGTCGGATATTTCTTGTGATGACAAGATTGATGACACTTTTGTGACCTACTCAAATCCTCTCTTTGAAGCTTCAATGAAAAATAATCCATTGTTTCAAGAGGATTTTGAGAGCCTCATACTTCCTACATCTCACAACCCCTATGATGATGAACTTCTCTTGAAGGAGGTTGATGAGTTTCTTTATATAGACATTCCTTCGGAATTTGAGGAAGAGTCTAATGACGGTGATGAAAATCTTTGGTTTGATCACCCGATTTATGATGATGATAATGTTGACCCGGAGGGAGAAATTACCTTTACTCCAATTATCCTTCCCACTCGCTTTGATCTTAATGTGCGGGTTTTTCGTGCGACTCATTTTGAGTACCATGACCCCTTTGTTCACATTCATAAGAGTGATAAGGTCAACAAAGTCATGCAAGTTGATACCACAAGTGTTGAGACTTTTAACCCACCATTACCATGTGCTTTATATGATTTTGGATTAGCATGTGGGGACGACACCGTGTTATCTATTCCTTTCTCTCTCGAGGACGAGGTATTCGACCCCGGAATCATTGGTTTAGGGAAATCTTGGCCTTTCACCGATGCAATAATTGAAAGACTTTTCGATCATCTTGGTGCGAGTTTATCTCGGGGAGCATGCTATATCCATATCATGATTTGTGACCACCATCTCTTTTTAGAGATTTGTGTTGGAGTTTTATCCTTTCATTTGTCATCCGACAACGAGGATGAGATCTTTGACCCCGACATCGTGCTTCATGTTGGATTTTATTCCAATATGCCGTTTTTCACCACATTCCCTAAGGACCAATGAATGCGGGATTCGAGTCGAGCTCATGCTCGGTTAACAAAAACGAGGTGCCTCGTGGGGGAGTCCCATACATTCTATCTTCTATCTATTTTCTAACACTAATAAGGCTTGATCTTTCAAGCTCGTGCTCGTGTTTTGTTGTGTTGTGAATTTTAGGTATGACCCTAATCATTGAAGACTCGCGTGTTCGTTTTTTGTCGGTCCACTTGATCTTCCATTCTCTTATTGTCAAAAGGGGCACACTCTTTATCCTTGGATTTTTATCGACTAACATTTTATCTTGAGCCATAACTAATAAACGGCTTATAGATTTGCGTGCTCTTTCCATGTTAGGATTTTGCATTAGACTCTTCGTGTTTTAGCAAGGGGGTGTTACTCTTGAGCTAAGAAACATTAAGGACAATGTTTGGTTTTAGCATGGGGGAGTCAATCGATATAATCGCTTGCAATTGCTTTTGTCGTGTCCAAACGTAATCGTTTTTCTCGTTTTTCATAAAATTTTTAAATTTTTAGTGTTATTTTAAGTTTTAATAAAGAAAATAAATGCTTTTGACACAAATGTAGGCTTTCCATTGGTGAAAATAAAAATAGTTTTTGACTCGACTCGGTTTTTACCTTAGCTTTTTCCTTAACGTATTTGAATTAATTTTTGCTAGGCTTTTATATAGGGAACTTTAAAACGCGAAAGTCTTAACTCATATGGGCTTAAGAACGAGTACTTTTCGCAAGTTCCTATAATTGATCCTAGAAAGTCGTTTATCAAGGGAACTTTAAAACACAAATTTTAAAACTTGAAAAAGTCTAAGAAGATGCAATATCCTATAGATGACTTGAAAACCAAAAACTTTGATTTAATAGGCTAAGTATCCATTGATTTCACATTTTTGAAATTTTACAATATGGAGAACAAGAGATGATATAGTTTAACCATAAGTTTCTAAGGTTAATTCTGCTTTGTGTAAGTATTTTTGTGTTTGATTTAATCCCCTCGTATTTATTTTTCACGCTTGAATAATAACTTCTTAATTAATGAAGTTTTTAGCGGTTTAGGCTTAATATCTTAACTAGTAACTCCTTTTTCTTCCCTTGTAATTAAAGTGAGAACACATTAAGGGTGTCAGCATCATGGACATTTGATCATGGGATTGCGGAAATTTGGCTTACTAAACATATCATATTAATAAATAAGAATAAATAAAAACATGTTCTCTATGAGCCTTCGGGTGGGAGTCATGTAGCACTAGCCTTGTCATTAGAGCCTTAGGGTGTATGGCATGCGAACGTATTTAATAAAAAATTCTTCATCATCATGAGCCATAAGGTGGGATGGTGAATGTCAATTCCCTTATTTTTGTCCAAGGAGCCTTCGGGTGTGGATTTTATATAAGGAGCATAATTGCATCTTAAAGAGCCACAAGGTGATATGATGTAGTTGTTGCTAACTCCATTAATAAGGTCATAATTGACTTTGGAGGTTTTATTGTTGCTTTTAAGTAATCCTATTAGCCAAATTTCGGGTCCGGGGATTTATCCCTCAAATCGTGTTAAGTTATCCTTGATGTGCGCTTTCTTTAGTGACAACGGTTTTTGAAGTCGAGGTTAGGTTTTGAGTGTTGAGTTTACACCGTTTTTGCCTTCATTTTTGGATTAATAAATATCAAATAAGTCAAATGAGCCTTTGGGTGAATGACATTAATTTAAAATCTAGAGATACAATTAGGAATAATAGGGGATTGAGTTTAACACAAATTACTTGTATGAATTGTTTTAATTTTGGGGCTTATGATTGACAATGATCTTGTTTTTACACTTGGCATGAAAAGTGAAAAGTCAAGGACGATGAATCTATTTGAGTTTTATGATCCTAAACGTTATTTTTTAAATAATGAAAGCAATACATTATGTCTTTGCAAAATAAAATGTCAAAAGTTGAATAAAAGTGTAGTTAGTGTTTTATTTTATCACTGCGTGAGGACACGACAATTGCTTAGCAAGGGGGAGTTTGATATGAGTGATTTTACTCATATCAATTATATCAATAAACATACAATAAATGCATTAAATGAATAAATATGGCCATGTATATGTTTGTTTTGTTTGTTTCGTGTGTGTAGGTACCAAGTTCACGAAAACCGGCAAAAACGACACGAGATTGAAGAAAAATCGAGGAAGCCGAAAAACAAGTTCGATTTTGTTCAAAGATTTAAGTTTTTGAAGGTTTTTATCATGTGGGTCCCACTTAAGTTAAATGGGCCTGAAAGCCCATTTGTAACTTAAGTAAATTAATTTACTTGTCCAAAGTCCAATAACAAAAGCCTAATTCAATATCAATGAGACTAAGGGACATTTATATTGGGGTTCAAACCCCATTTTTGGTTAACTAGTCATGGATGGTTAAAAGTAAAACATATAAACGAATTGGTCAACTATTTTACCACACACATACATTTATTTCTTTCGTTACTATCAATGCATCATCTATTTCCTCACCCAAATAACCAGACCCTCCTTCAAACCCTAACCTAGATTAATAATTGGGGCTTTTTGATATATGAGCGCGTGTAACCCACGCCCCTTAAATTAAATACCAAGAAAATAGGTGTTTGAAGATGGAAGAATCAAAGTGACGTGGCCTTTTCCTAGCATTTGATTGGATGGAACACATCATCCCTACCATTCCACCAATCACGGCATGCCTAATCAGCTATCAAGAAGCACAAGAAGCACAACAGATTGCCACGAGGGCAATCCGTGTGACTATGGACTAATCTCAGCCCCCGTGGATGATAAAGAGAAGAGAGAGATAAGAAGATCGAAGCATGATTGATTTTCAACATCAAGACCACCTCTCTCGGGTTTTCTATATAAACCCCTTTTTCTGTAAATTTAATTATCCCTTTCTTTAGTTTTAAAGTTATAATGTAGGATTAGCCTTAGAATTTATTTTCAACAAAATCTTGTAATGTTTTAATTTTGAATGAATAAATTTTAATTCCAATTGTTTTAATCATTCTCGATTTATTTTTATTGAATTATTTAAATGTTTGTCCTATAATTTTATTTTACTCATTTTAATATGTTGTGGTCTTCTAAGTTGTGATCTAAACAAAAAGGTTAAATTAGTTACTCATTTACGTTTAATGTAATTAACTGGATTTAATGTTTGGAAAATGCATAGTCAATGTTTAGGTGTGATTTTCAGAATGAATTTATTTAACTTAATAGATTAAAATAAAGCTTATCAGTTTGATCTTTACTAAGTTTGGGAGTTCGATTTATCTTACTGATAAATCGATTTAAAAAAATCACTTTGGTTTGATTCAAGTCATAAATCGAGAAAAATTCATGGATCGAATGGTTTGCTCGGTTCAAGCCATAAGTTGTTAGTATCGAGCAGCTTGATGGGGTCTAATGGTGATACGAGAATGGTGATTTGATTTATGGTGATGACGTTTTGACTAAAAGGTGGTTCAACACCAACCTTCGTCTCAACGGTTCATCATTCGAAGGTCAAGCTCATTTATTATTTTTCATTTCTTTTTAGTTAAATTTGTTTGATAAATGTAGTTTATGATTTGCTTTGATTGGTTTGGTGTTAATCTGTTTATTAATCTGTTTTATGATTTGATTAGTTTTGAATAATGTTTTATGATTAGATTTTATATGTTATTAGTCTGCTGAAATTGATTTCAAAATAGCTGTTATAGGCTTAAGCTTAAGCAACTAAGATCATAGTAAATTGGGTCTAAGTTTCTGCTTAATCTTGCTCGATTATTGACTTGGAACTGTCTTTGATTCGGTATACATTATGTTAGTTTGTTACGAGTAATTTTCCATCTAAACAAGATTTCAGTACTACGAGTTTCTTTCGGATCAGTTAGCTCAGGGATAAGGCAGTTCGAGTAGTGGTTCAGTTTAGTTATAATCATATTGTTATATGCCTGGTAGAACTAATTGGAGTAGAGAGTTATATTGTTATATAATCGCTGCCTTTAAATTTGGTTTTAAGTTGTTTTTAAGTGTTTTTAGCTGTTCAACTTAGATTCTTCATTTAGGGTGTTGTCTGTGATTTATCTCTATGAAGCTGCCAAAACTATTAAATTAGATAGGGAAGTTCAATGATGCATTTGTTTATGATTGCTGCTTAGTTAAAATAAGATACTTGTCACAGACTTTTACTAATTCATTTATAATTTGTTTGTGCAATTTTGTATCACTGTTATAATCTATTCACTCACCTGATTTTGGATTCTGTATGCTTGCTTGAGTTTCCTGATTTTCATACTTGTTTAATTTTTAATGGTTTATTTGTTTTATATATTGTTGCTTTTTGGTTGCTGAGAATTTGTCGAGTGATATGTTAACTTAAGTCTGATAGCTTTGTGGTTTATATCTTAGTTAATTCACCATGTTATAAAATCTGTTATTAGTTTTTACTTGTATTTTTCCTGCTGTGATTTAAGTTTTAGCTTTGCTGATGTTTTGCATATATATAAATGCTATCAGATTCAACTGATCTGATAGTTCAATATTGATTCCTATCAGTCCAATTAAACACATAAAGTCACTCCTGTGACTTGGTTTTTATTTAAATTGTCCAAAAAATTTATTCACAAAAAATGTCTCTAGTGGGATTCGAACCCATGACCTCTTGGTCATGGGCCAAATGCATTTAATCATCTGCTCTAGTTACTTGATTTTGTTATAAGTTAGTAATAGTAATTAATATACTTAGTTTGTCTTAGGCTGACAGTTTTTATTTATTACATTTTATTACAAGTTATCTTTTAAATAAATATTAATTAAAAGTTTTATTTTATTTACTTTTATAAAGTCTACAAATAAATAAATAAAAACAAATAAAATATATTTTATTAGTTGTAGAAATTTAAAATTGTTATTTAAATTAGTTTTGAAATAAATGAGATTTTAATTAAATTAGATTTTTTATAAAAATAGTTTTAAATAGATTTTGTTTATTAAAAGTAAAAGTAATTTTTTAAATGAGTTAAATTAGTTTATAATTTTTAAAATAACTTTTAAATTGTTTAAATAGATTTTAAATAGTGTAAAAATATTTTTAATAGTTTAAATTTTAAATAGATTTTTAATGTATTGTTTATTTTAAATAGTTTTAAAGTTTAAATTTTAAATAATTGACTTTTAGATTAAAATTTGGGATACAATTCATGCACTTATGATTATAATTGTAGGAGTAATTTTAGATTAAAAACCGATAACCAATTCAAATCAATTGTCCAAATCGAAACAAAACGTCTCAAATTCACTTGATCTTCGTGTACAACGAACTTGGTTCATCAACGTGTTTAATTAAATCCGTCTTCGACTTATTTATGGATTATTACCTTTTCCTAAGGGTAATTTCCTAAATTTTTCCTATATCGTATCTAAATAAAATACATCGACATTTCCTCAACACATCAATGTATCATACTTAAATTATGTATCATATTTATATCTGGTCTATTTGTGATTTTATAGTAGTAATGTGTCATCATTGTTGTAGCTTGTGTCTTAGATTAATGCATGATATATTATGCGCTTAATTTATGTGTCATGGCTTCATGGGTTTTATGTGACAATCTAGATGTATCACTCATAATGGTGTATTAGGTTTTATGTAATATTTGAATGTGTATCAAATAACATATTTTTAGTTCTTTTTATAACTTAAAGGTATTATTTATTTTTGGTCGTAAACATGCAATTATTAGAACAATACAATATCATAGTATGAATGTGGATCTTATTAATGAGTACTTTAAAGGAATTTAATGTCGTGTATGATTTTAACACGAAACGGACATTGGTTAAGCGTGTTTTATTTATAAAGATGTGCCATCAATGTGTTTGTTAATTATAATTATGCCATCCTCAAGCTTTATTTAAATCTAAATTAGTTTGCTTAATCTAACGGTCCATATTAGTGCTTATTATAATGTATTTTAAGAGTGTGCACCATGATAACGCTCCCCTATATATATATATATATATATATATATATATATATATATATATATATATATATATATATATATATATATATATATATATATATATATATATATATATATATATATATATATATATATATATATATATATATATATATATATATATACGGGGCTAAGTTTGACTAAGAAAATGAAAAAGGCGCCATGTCATATGCCTACATGGATTTTTCTTATTGTCTATTGAGTTATATCAAATTTATTTTGGAAACTAAATCTCTTTATTAAATCGGCAGATTTTTATTCATATCTTACAAAACCATAATATCAAGATCGTTCATTCATTCATTCGCTCAATATCATTCATTCATTCGCTGTTTCATTCTTTCATTGTGCTATTCACGAACCCTAATATCAAGATCCTCTTCTCAGTATCATTCTTTCATTCAGTTAATTATATACCTTTTGCTTATTTATCATGTACCTTTTGCTTATTTATCGTGTACCTTTTGCTAATTTATCTTCGCATAATATGGTCTTGTTTGCAAATATTTGAGTATTACAGGTTGCATGGATCACGCAAGGGTTCATCCCGCGTATGATGAGGTACGTAAGTAAGTAGATGGTAGGTATAATTCATCTGAACAATTGGGATTTTTGTATCTACAAGCATACAAGTATATATTCAAGATCCTTATTAGGTTCCATTTTCTTTCTATGTGTTTGTTAAATCTTTAGTTTATTTTTGTTTCTTTATTAGAATGTAATGGCTGAAAAAACTTAAATGAATTTACAGTTAAGTTTCAGATTCTGTAATGGCATTAATTCTGTAGAGCTGTTAAAGGTTTGGGTACTACTATATGCTTGTAATGGGCATAAAGAAAATTTCCTTTTGTCCCCATTCTGTTGCAGGGTCCACAAAACTCCCAATTATTATAATCATCCCTATACAGAGTACTCAAGACAAATAATGTTCAAACCAAAATTTAAACATGATGATAAAGCTCCAACGGTGAGCTGGGCTGACCCGAAAAAAATGCTGAGTATTCTGCCTCTTCTCAGGTGCTCTAATCATCAAGTGTTTAATCTGGTCACTTGCATTTATTTTGTTTGCAGCTACATTCCTTAACGTCCTTTTGGTTGACCTGGGTAAGTGAATAGTTTTCTCGACTCATTTGTTTTTAGATTTTGTAATGCCGATTAAGGCATTATATGTTATGAATTTTCCTAAAAATGTCACTAATGAGCAGCTTGAAAAGATATTTGAACGGAATAGGAAGATTACAGAAGTATTTCTCCCTCCTGCAAAAGCGGGCCATGAGAAAATTAGATTTGGTTTTGTTCATTTTGCAGATAGATCAAGTGTTATGAAGGCTTTAAAGGACACAGAGAAATAGGAGCTAAATGGTAATTGTGGTTCTTGTGTTTTTATGTTATTCAGCAGTCTAATCAGCACTTGTATTTTGGAAAAACAATTCATCCTTATTGCTTTAATGAACAGGCAAAACTTTGGAGTGCGTTCTTACTTAGCAACAAGCAGATCATAGAACATCCGGAGGAGCTTCAAACTTGCAGAAGGTTGCTTTATTTCCACACTATTCTCAGGTTGGGTATGTGATAAGAATCTGGTTTATTGATGGAAAAATTGAGATAAATCAGGATCACTGATTTATTGCAATCCCTTATCTTCAGCACTGATTTTGACTTATGATTTCTAGTATCTTCTATCTGTATCTATATATTGTAAGTGTAAGGCTAAGAATAAGGCATGGCATAAATTATATACTTTGATGTATTAGGAGTCTGGTCCTCTCTACGGACTAGTTGATTTTGTTGAAGTTTCGGTGTCCCTGCACCGTTCTTTGATAAATCACACCTATCGTTCTCTATTCAGATTCTATTGAAGTTCTTTGTTCAGATTCTGCATTGTTTCTTCAATAAATCATTCCTATCGTCCTATTTTCCTATAACCCTTAGCCTGGTTCTATCTTTTGGTTTCGATGCCGGGAAATTCGAAATGATGCAAACCCGGAATAGCGACTTGGGAGGATCATACTTGCTTGCTGGTCCCTAACCTTTCGAGATTCCAACACTCAGAGTGGTAGCCTATGGAGTGGTGGCTTGGATCCGAAGAAGAAAAAAAAAGGGTGCAAACGTGACCAACATAGCCGTGACCAACAAGTTCGAAGTGGTGGCCTATGGAGTGGTGGCTTGGATCCGAAAAAAAGGGTGCCAACCGTGACCAACATAGCCGTGACCAACGAGTTCGAAGTGGTGGCCTATGGAGTGGTGGCTTGGATCCGGAAAAAAAAAGGGTGCTAACCTTGACCAACATAGCCGTGACCAACGAGTTCGAAGTGGTGGCCTATGGAGTGGTGGCTTGGATCCGAAGAAGAAATAAAAAGGGTGCCAACCGTGACCAACATAGCCGTGACCAACGAGCTCGAAGTGGTGGCCTATGGAGTGGTGGCTTGGATCGGAAGAAAAAAAAGGGGTGCCAACCGTGACCAACATAGCCGTGACCAACGAGCTCGAAGTGGTGGCCTATCGAGTGGTGGCTTCGACCCAAAGAGCAACTGGTCAATATCCACAATTTTGCCTTGAGGACAAGGCAAGTTTTCAGGGGTGAAGTATTGATAAGAATCTGGTTTATTGATGGAAAGATTGAGATAAATCAGGATCACTGATTTATTGCAATCCCTTATCTTCAGCACTGATTTTGACTTATGATTTCTAGTATCTTCGATCTGTATCTATATATTGTAAGTGTAAGGCTAAGAATAAGGCATGGCATAAATTATATACTTTGATGTATTAGGAGTATAGTTCTCTCTACGGACTAGTTGATTTTGTTGAAGTTTCGGTGTCCCTGCACCGTTCTTTGATAAATCACACCTATCGTTCTCTATTCAGATTCTATTGAAGTTCTTTGTTCAGATTCTGCATTGTTTCTTCAATAAATCATTCCTATCGTCCTATTTTCATTCCGATGTCGTCCAGCGGTTAGGATATCTGGCTTTCACCCAGGGGACCCGGGTTCGTTTCCCGGCATCGGAACCAAAGGATAGAACCAGGCTAAGGGTTATATGAAAATAGGACGATAGGAATGATTTATTGAAGAAACAATGCAGAATCTGAACAAAGAACTTCAATAGAATCTGAATAGAGAACGATAGGTGTGATTTATCAAAGAACGGTGCAGGGACACCGAAACTTCAACAAAATCAACTAGTCCGTAGAGAGGACCAGACTCCTAATACATCAAATTATATATTTTATGTCATGCCTTATTCTTAGACTTACACTTACAATATATAGATACAGATAGAAGATACTAGAAATCATAAGTCAAAATCTGAAGATAAGGGATTGCAATAAATCAGTGATCCTGATTTATCTCAATCTTTCCATCAATAAACCAGATTCTTATCAGTATGGCTTGATGGGGATTTCATACAGGGCTTTGACTGTAGGCTATGTCAGGATTTAAATTCCTTCCTTGTCGATGGTATCCAAGAGCAACCAGTCTCGATGCAACTATGTTATGAGACCAAAAAGTCCCATGACCAGCACACTCTTGAGGTATTGCCTTGTGTTGTATTAAATAGTACTGTAATACTATCGATTATATATAACCATCTATAAATTGTTCGGTTAGCGTATAATCTATTACCTCAATAAGCTAATAAGCATCTCCATAATTAAAACTACAAAAAAAACTATTTGTGTCAATAGGCTGCCTAAAAAGGCTTACCCAAACACCCATAGTGTTTAATGAATGATAACTTATTACTATATTCACACTGAGTGACCGTACATAAATTTTTCTTAATGTTCAGAGGTAAAGGAAGAGTTTTTTTAGAAATTCAGAGGCGAATGTAGGTAATCTCTAAATTTATAGTGCTTACGAGAAAAAACAAATATTATCAAGGTATCAAGGTGCTACACATAATTAGTCTGTTAAAAATAAATCTTGATAGGGATTTTAAAGACCATCATTAATCACTAACTAAAAGATATAGGTCGAAAAGTAATACTATAATTAATAATTTTACATAATATGATATCAGTAATCTTATATTAAGGTGCTATGTAGAGAATAGGAAACTTAGAGTGAGCCTAAATGTATAACCAGTTTGGGTCATTCTCAGCGTTTAGTACATCTCTCAAAAACTAAACATTTTATTGTTTGGAAATTACTTACGCTCCTGGTCTGAGCTCACATTATACTTAATGTTCATATGAGTTAGACAATTAAAATATTGCAGACGTGTTGAATTTTTTTCAAAAACTGTTAACCCTTTGTACAGTACAAAATGAATTTTTTTTTATTTGCAGTTGTTGCAGCACGCCTGCACACCCAATGTTGGTCCATTTCTTCTATTCTCTCTATTGATGCATATATTTTGTACTTGCCGCATACTTGACTTAATTCATGCAGAATATAACTAATCTAATTATTACTGTATTTTTTATTTCTGGATTTGTTTCACAAACTCCTTAATTGAGACAATCTCATGTATATGCAGGTTGTCCTCAAACGACAAAGAAAGCAAATAACATATCAGCAAGAAATAGTGATGCTGAGTTAAAAGAGAAAAATGGGATAACAACAATCATGTTCTTCTGACCTCTAAGTAAATCTCTTTTTAACATACTCAAGAATACCATCTGAATTGGTTTCGAGTAAGTGAAAATTATTTATGTATTCTATTGTTGTTAATGATATTTGACACAGTAACTATCCATAGGTTATGTTGACTAATTAAACATCGTCTTCAGAAAACTTAGATTAGTTCATTATGTTAAAAAAGCAACTGTAGTGGGACTATCTTTGATGGTGGTGTTCTTGTCTGGAGGGCGGAGGGACTTCATTACTTTTTTATGCAACTCTTGACTTTATGCTTATGTCTCTTATTCTAATATATTATTTTCGGAATGAACCTTCTCTCTGATATGATTCAGGTCCTAAAAATCATTTATGTTTAGGGTTAAGTTCGATGTTTATTCTTTAGCATCTATGTTTTTACAATTAGTAATAGTATACAGACAAGAACTTTTTTGAGATGTTGGATCCTGAAGTCATTGATTGGCCTATTGTCCTATTGATGAGAAACAACACATGTATGTTTGGGGTTAAGTTCGATGTTTATTCTTTAGGATTTATGTTTTTACAGTTAATAACAGTATACAGACAAGAGCTTTTTCTAATATGTTGGATCCTGAAGTCATTGATTGGCCTATTGTCCTATTGATGAGGTTCATTGATTTTTTGCTAAACTCCCACATATGGAGGGTGGAAGCCAAGGGACCTTAATAAAATAGGTGAAGTCATATTAATTTTGCCTAAGTTCACTTGTTGATGTTTAATGGCTTAGACTTAAAATTGATTTCCTAGAAGTCATATTAATTTTGCAGGGTTTATATGTTGCTTTTTAAGTAGAAAACAATGAACTCATAAACCCATGAATAAGCTTATGGGGTGTATGGTTTAGTTTATGTCATTGCTGATGGATCATGTGCTAAGGTTGTTTGTCATCCACTTGATGTGCTGAAGAAGCGATTTTAAGTAATTTTATTATTAGACTTTTGAAAACCAAAATCTAGAGACATCAAATACATGGAGTTCGAGTGGAGACTCGTGTATAGGAACGTTCCTGAACTATACAAGAGGATTGTGCCATCAACGGATCATGCAAAGGGAGCGTTGGCTAAACTATACAAGAGGATTATGCCATCAATCATAAAGGTTGCACCTGTTGGTGTTGTAACATTTTTTGCTTATGATTATATAAAGCGGATTGAGTTGAGTCTTTTTTGACTTGATTAACTGATCTATTATTTTGGTCATATAGATTTTTTTGTTTGTAGCAATGCCATGGATGGCTTTAGTGGGATTAGTAATAAACCATAAAGTGATGCATCCCATCATAGAGCATTGTATTTCATAATGAATAGAGTCTCAAACATTAGATCTTCATTAAGGTATATAAGTGTGCTAATATATACCCTGCTCCTTATAATGAAGAAAAATAATAGAGCTGTGATGTGGAAATTAAGGTTCACTATATTGTCTCGTGTAATTGAGGTGGAAAAACGAGTCACAGGCTAAACGAAAGCAAGCTAAAACAAAAAAACATATAAAAACGTAAAATAAAAAATAATAACACTTGTTTCAAAACCAGAGATAAAAATTAAATATAAAAGATCTTCCGAGTAACTAATTAGTATTTTTTTAAATAAGCTCATTAAGCAAATTTATTTTCTTACATATGCGTTTACTCCATCAATAATAATCGATAGGTGATGAGACTGCTTTTATACATAGTCTCATCGTCCAAAACGGGCTTAAAATGGTTAAAATATCATAAATAGTGCCAAAGATATGCTTGTGTTTGCTCAATGTGTATTTTAGGTACGGATATCGAGAAAATGACAAAAGATCACAAGAAACAAGCAAAAACGAACACGGGAAACGAAGCGCACAATGAACCGGGCCGAAGTGTTGATTTTCCAAGAAAAGTCCTTGAAGAATTAAAGATTGTACAAGGGTCCTTCATTATTGATGAATTGACACTTTATACCCTTGTTTATTCATAATTACAAGTTTGGTCCCTAAAGTTTGTCAAATTTACAAAAAGGACCCTCAACTTTGAAGAATTGGCAAGATTGGTCCCTCAAATTTGAAGACTTGTCACTTTTAGTCCTCCATGAATACAAAGAAACAAGTGAAGACCTTGAAGATTGAAGACATGTCAAGTTTGGTCCTTCAAATATCATCAAATGGCAAACCAAGTCCTTGATATACCCTTTTGAAAAGTTTTGTGGCCAAAGTATAAAAAACAAAACTACATTACAAAGGAAAATATGTTTTGTGTTATTTAAACTACAAATGAAAGGAAGAAAGAAGACAAGGGACTAAATGTGGCCGACATCTAAACTTACCTAGACCAACCCAGTGGTGACACGTGCCCCACTCACCCTTTTCAACCAATCACATGTCACTAGCCAGCCACCTCACCATCCACTAATACCAGATTTTTAAAACTTAATATTAATTAAAGTTTGGGCGCCTAACACCTAGTCTAAACACTAAACAAGATCAAAAACTTCTTCTTCGTGTTCATAATCCAATTTGGGTATTTTCTAATCACCAAGAATTAAACCCTAATCTCTTCCAGATTTGAGATTAAGGGTCTAATAAACAAAACCCAACCCACAAACTTTATGCCACATCACCGAAATGCTCACATGAAACCACCCTGCACACTCTTTTGGGGAAAATGACAAAGCATGCAGAGAATCAACGATCCACACTTCAGCTTACAACGTAAGCACATATTGGACGCATGAGATCACAAAACAACAAGGATTTGTCACGTGTAACAGCTCCAAGTCCAAATTCAGTCAAGGAAAATTCAAAATTCAAGGGCAATTCAGGAACTTCAACATTAGGGTTTCTAGCTTTTTTATCAACTTCTTAGTTTACATTGTAGCCTATATAAAGGCATTAGGTCATTACATTTCAGTTTGCTCTTGATTTTTCATTTGGTCAAAGTTCTGTAAATCCTATTATCAAGTGAATGAAATAGTGTTTGAATCTTGTGAAGAATTCCAAGTGCCACCTTTATTTTATGTTTGTTAATGTTCTAAGTTTGTGAAATTGGAGTTTCAAAGTTTTGTTTTAAGGATTATGCAAGTTGTTTTAAAAGTTCTCAAGTCTGATTTTTTTCCATTTACTTGTTCAAACACTTGAACTTTTGGATCATAAGTTGATCATAGCACGCTAATAAGACACTTATCAAGGTGTAGTGAAGCTTGTGGTTTGGGAGGATTCAAGGAGTGAGGTGCAAGATTTGAAGTAATCAGCCTTTTTCATTATTTATATATAATCTGTTGTGCTAACCTTGTTGATCTTAGCAGCTTATTGGAAGCTTGTGTCTTGTTTAGCTAGACACATAAGCTCAAACAATCCGTGAGTGTGGATGTGCATTCATGAGGTTTGCTTCTTTGTCCAAAAATCTGTCAAGAAGTTGGTTCTAAGTGTTTTGGTTAACTGCTATTGCATGTTGTGTTTTTGTGGCTTGAATCTTTTTCTAAGTGCATAAGTATGTTGTTATGATGCATATCTAAGCTTGGTTTAACCTGAAAACGTTTTTATTTTGCAAAATTTTGATTTTCAAAAGTTAAAAGGGTGTTTGGGTCTACTGTTTTATGCTTTGTATGTTAGATTGAGTAGGTGTGTAACTGTGTAAGGTTATTTTGAGTTTGTATCTGCTATTGAGGTGTATGTGTACTGATATTTGCTCACTTTGTGGTTTGAATCATTGAATCTGAATACTTGGTATATCTAGCTTGTTTTAGGTCCTTTTTATCTGAAAATTTGGGAACACTTAGAGTGTATGCTAATTTAGAGTAAACAAGTGCTAAAACCAAGTTTGTGTAACCTGTTTTATGGATTTGAGGGTTTAAAGTTCAAGATTTGGTCAAGTATATCAGCAAAAAGGTCTTAGTGTTCATATGTGTTCATCAGTTAACTCACATAGGCTTGAATCTAGTTTAAATCTTGGTATTATTGCATGAAACAAGTTTATTTGTGTGTAACTAAGTCTCATTAAGCTTTCGTATGCTTTTGGTGAAATTTGGTTGGCTTAATCATGCTTAATCTGCTTTTTAATCACCAGATCTGCTTATAACCATGTATGTATCATGTCTGAGCATTCTTTGAATTAACTATATCCTTTGGCTTGGTGATTTTGTGATTTGTTGCTTGTTTTTGACTCCTTACAACCCAATGGTTGTAACGGTGCCTTGTTTGTCCAAAAATACCAAGTGATACTCTCTAAAACAACAAGTCAAATAGTCAAAGCAGTGGGACCCCTTTCCCACTACTTCTAGCCACTGCTAGTGTATTTTGTACATCAGCTTATTTATAAGCCATTTTAGCTTATTTAAACGTGCAACAACTTTGAATTGATAATCAATCTTCCTTATTTGACCCATTTGACTAATCTGGAGCTTTTTAGCCTTTGACTTTTAGGTTTGACTAGAAAACAAACTAGTTGAATTTTTACAAATCAGCTTATTGTTTTTTCCAGCTTATTCAGTGTGCTTATTCGAAATCTTTCTAATTATTTTGCTTAATTAAGTGATTTAAAATCTTTTGCAAAAAGAATCAGCTCTTGAATCAGCGTAGAACTCGAAAACGACTATTTTGTCGTTTTGTGTAGAGAGCTTTTGCTTATTTTAGGCTTATTTCTTGGCCTTAATCAAAATTTACTTTTACAAACAGCTTCATAAGCTCAAAAGAAGGATGTGTGTCAATTTTCAGCTTATGGCTTAATGGGCCAAAAAGCCCATTAAATATAAGCTGTTGACTTATAAGCTGTGATAAGCACTTATTCAGCCTTTGGGCCTTTAGAGTTTTTTGTTTAGAATCCAATTTTAAGCTTAACTAGTGATTTTGGGCCATTGTGGTGAACATTTTCTTATTGGGCCTTAATAAGCACATTAAGTAATCTGTTTGGACTTTTGGCTCATTTGGAGGCCCATTAGGTGTATTTTGATCATTTCACTTTCATTTTCTGTTTATTTAAGTCAAATTAAACTAGTTTGCAAGTTTTTAGAATTTTTTGTAATTTTTAGATTTTTATTAATACTTTATTATTATTTTATTATTAAAATTTATTTTTAATCATTTTTAAATAGTTTTAATTAGTTTTAAAATTTTCAAAAATAGTTTTTAGTTTAATTAAGTTATTTTAGAGGTTTACAAATTGAAAAATCTCATTTTGGGCCTTTTGTTAATTAAATTGATTTTTTGGGCTTTAATTAGCATTAAAAAAATTATTATTTAATTAAATAAAAGGGTTGAGTGATTTTTAATTTTTGGTAAACTCTATTTGCATTTTTAGGAATTTATTGTGATTTTCTAGGAATTTTTAGGGTAATTTTTAAATTTTGTCACGTCTTACGGTTTTACGTTTACGTCATTCGTATTAGTTTAATTTTATTCGTAATCTACATCATTCTTCTTTCTCATTTTCTTTCTTAATTAATCACAAATATTTAATCAAGTCTTAACATACAACACACAAGCCTCCTTGAGAACGAACTCACATTTTGGCTCATTTGTGTACGGTTTTCCTAAACCGTCGTACTTACCCTAATTACGCTATTTTCCCTAAACGAGTGTGCAACTACGACTATCATTTTTGGCGCCGCTGCCGGGGAGGCGTTTTGTGTTTTCATTTGAACAAATTTTGTTTTGATACTATCCATAATAACTATTTGTGTGATTAGCACTCTAACCACACGTATTGTCACACCCCACCATGGCGGAATATGGGGCGCGACGTATGGATATCATCACAACAATAGCGTGTCTATAGAGAGAACTATATGAAATAGAAATGTCATAAAAGGTGACACAAATGTCATGACAATATCTCATCAATGCAGGAGTCTAGGTAAGTAGGTAACAGTCCTACCTCTTACCCAAGACAAACAAATAACACAAACAAATCAACATATAGGTTCATAATATCACTTATTGAAACAAACAAAAAAATAAACTAAGAAGGAACGGGGATCTCCTTCTAAATGCATTCCTATGCGACTCCAATCCTAGCCACATATGTACTCACGCTTAACCACTTTATCACCTGAAAGAGACACTAACACACGTCAACATAATGTTGGTGAGAGTCATAGGTTTAGACTCCAACCAAAAATAGATTATAATAAGCTGTGAACAACCATAAACCACTAAACATATGGACAATGTGCTACAAGTATGCATTAACAACTAACATTCAAGATCAATCATTCCAAACCAAATCCAAGGCTCCCAGCCTTACCAAACACCATGGTACCATAGGCGCCCATACACCTATGTACCAATCCCAAGGCCCCGCCTTGTCATTATCCATTGGTCCCATAGATGCTCACACATCTATGTACCTCCCCAAGTCCCCGCCTTTTCAACATCCCCTTGGTACCAAGTCAAACCACAATAACTAAGACGGTACATGTCCCCCGATCCAAATCATAAACACAATCAAGAATCACATAGCAGTTAATCACATAAGTGCACACACAAGTCCATAACCAATCATAAAACATTCACAGCAACAATTTACAAAACCATAACAAGTGTCTCTTCCATCCCATCTGGAAGTAAAAATCATTAAAAGATATGGGACTATGAAACTCACCTGATTGAGCTTCTCCAAAAATCCGCGCACTAGCAAAAAGCTAACAAACAAAAGCACCCAATCAAAACATGAACCAAACACTAAGATGGCTCATCAACCCATGATGAACATCTAACCTTCTCCCATATATATACCTCATTTATATGCTCTAAGCATCTTATTACACCCCTCTATAAAGCCCTTAACTTAGTTTACTTCATAACCCGTCTCATTAACATTTTACCCAAAACAATGCCGGTTTTTAGGTCTCCAAACTACAAGCCAAACGCCCACCTAACCATACCCATGATCTCTGTAAAGGAAACCCTATGCCTTTACATATGTCAACTAACTCCTCCCTTTTTCCCAAACCTTAAAGCTACTGTTAAGGCCCCGATATATATATATATATATATATATATATATATATATATATATATATATATATATATATATATATATATATATATATATATATATATATATATATATATATATATATATATATATATATATATATATATATATATATATATATATATATATATATATATATATATATATATATATATATATATATATATATATATATATATATATATATATATATATATATATATATATATATATATATATATATATATATATATATACTTTTGTCTATGCGAATTTTACTGATTTTGAACATACACAAAGTTTTTTATGATTAGGGGGTCTTAACCTACTCCATATTCTTAGCCCAAATGTAGATACTTCCTATAATATATAAACCAACTCCCATGTTCGTTTCAAGGTTCAAATGTAACCCTAAGCACCCCAAACAATTCAAAACATAAAATAAAAACATGCTGATCCAAAAACTGTTTTGACACCCGACTGATGTAACATGTTTTTGACCCACTTCCCGACCCCCAATTTAGTTCTTTTTTCTTGATTTTGAAAGCTAACTCAATTACCTTTCCAGGGGTACCAAGATCGCAAATTAAAAGTGTCTAGAACTCTAGATATGATCAAAACAATGACACCAAAATTCTGCTCAATTTTTAAAAACGAATTTAACACAATTAACCTAATTAATTACCATCACCATATATATTTATGAACCCTAATTATTCTAATCATGTTTATATTATTAATTTACAGATTTCATAATTAACCTAGCCCTAGATCCATCATGTATTGATTAAGAAAACATTAAAAACAATTTAATTGAAAAGGGATTTGAGGTTTTACCTTAAGATTAATGGAAGATAAAAAAAACAATGAAACCCTAAAAAAAATCTTGTGAACCGTCGACTTTTATTTTTCTCCAGGGATTTATGATGTGTTTTGGTTTATAACAATGCTTTATATAATTAACATACTAATCCTAGCCCAATACAATGTTTCCTTTTTCTCTTTTTTCCTTTTTTTTCTTTCCTTCCTTATGTTTTAATTGCATATACCGACTATATACCCCATAATTTCGTTTTTTATTTAATTTATTAATACTTGTAATAATAATATTACCTTAATTTTCCTTAATTTATTTCAGCTCCTAAAGCCTCCAAAACCTCAAAACCGTAAAACTAGTCAAATTTACGCGTTTACCGTAAAATACGTAAAATATACAGTTTTATAAAAACTCTTAGAATATGAAATAAATTATATAACTAAGTCCTAAATGACTTAAAACCATCCCGAAAAATACTCCCGTGACTAAATAACTCTTCCGAGACCCCTAAATACAAAACCCTAAACCGTAAAAATACGATTTTCTATAATACATATACGTATACGTAAAACCACTAAATAACACCATCTCATTTCATAGTCACTACCTTGTGAGCTCATGAACATGAAATAACCGTTTCTCGATTTACTTATGAGTACCATATACCCATAAACGATATCCAAACCTCACTCCAAACATACAAAATAAACACATAAGCACATAAAAGCACATATTTGCACAAAACACCCTAAACTATAGTCTAAGTGACGAACCCCAAAACCATGGTTGTCACACGTATTATCGGTTTTCCTTTTTTGTGTGAATATTATTACTATATTGTATACGTATCATAATAAATACACAAGTACTCCAAAAGTATGAAAACACAACCTTGATTTGGGATTTCATCACTCAATCATTGTATTCGAATCTCAAACAAAGAAAAAAGGCAAAATAGATAATTACTTTCGTGAAGCTTAATTTTGAAAAACACAAACTATAAGGTGGGTATAAGGCGGTTGTATTTCACAACCTAAAGGAAAAAGGCTCTTATGTGTTTAGCGTCGCCTCGTTTCCTCCGCTTGCTTGTGCGTGTTTTGATAAAAAGGGCTAATCGAGGGTTTGCCACCTAAAGTATTATCTACGTATCTATATATTTTCTTGGTTTCAAATATTAAACCCTCTTGAACGTTTTGGTGTTCCACCAACGTTCTAAAGTCATCGAAGGCGTTCACTTCACGTGATCGTTTTCATTCCTTGAGGCTCCTTTAATCGAGAGATTTTATTTGAGGATAAATTTGTAGATTTGTGTCTACGTAATACATCATAAAAATCCAAAAAAAGTAAAAAACAATCAAAAGCACAAATTTTTTTGGAAAAAGTAAAAATACCCAAAAGAATCTTCTTTGCTCATCCCCACGTTGTACGTGCCGTTTATGCAAACTCGTAACCAAGAAAGACGTGCACGTAAACGTAGAAACCGAAAGGAAGGAACACCTTCTAGTGAAGAATCTCCTATTGACGAACCCATCGTAGAACAAGAAGCACTCATGGCTAATCGTACTATGATGGAGTTGCTTAAAGCACCCACCAAGGGTTATGGAGAAGCCATTGTGATTCCTGCTATCCTTGTGGAGAAATTTGAAGTTAAGACGGGTTTGTTGTCCATGATTCAAAACAACAAGTTTCATGGTGACGAAAAGGACAACCCTCATAACCACATCCGCCAATTCAATCGTCTTACCGCCACTTGCAAGTTTAAGGACGTCTCGAACGACTCGATTAAGATGATGCTTTTTCCGTATTCCTTAGCGGTTCTCGCTAAAAATTGGTTAGAGAAAGAGCCACCCAATTCTATATTGACGTGGAAGGATCTCGTTTCAAAGTTCGTCAACCAATTTTTCTCGCCCTCTAAAACCACGCACTTGAAGAAAGAGGTTTCAAAGTTTTCACAAGAGATAATGAGAGTTTTTCAACGGCTTGGAATAGGTTTAACGAAATGTTGCATGAGTGTCGTCATCAAGGTTTTTCCGACTTGCATCAAATTGACACGTTTTACAATGGATTGAACGATCATGAGCGAGACTATCTCAATGTCGCCGCGGGTGGTAATTTTTTGTGTAAACGGTCGAGGAAGCGTTGTTGATCATTGAGAATAGGTCCAAGTTTTATAGCCCTCGTAACACATCGAGTGTTCCCAAGGCCTCGTCTTCGCCTTCATTGTCACGTACCATCAATGCTTGCCAAATAGAGGCTAAGTTGGAGAACAAGATATTTGATAAGGTTATTGGGACTTTTGATTGAGTTTAAAGTTGGTGAACAACCCAGTCCCGATATAGCTAAAGCGGTTGAGGTTTCTTGTATGTATTGTGGTGGAGGTTATGATTTCTCCGAGTGCATTGCCAACGGTGGTAACACTTCGAGTGCCTACGCGGCCACGGGAACTTATAACCAAAACGGTCAAGTTACCCGCTCTAATCAATTGACTCCACCGGGTTTCCCACCAAATCAAAATGCTAACAATTATCGAGACAATCAAGTTGGTTAACAAGGAAATCAAAGGAACAATTATAAGGGTAACAACTATGGGAATCAAGCGGCTAATAATCAAGTGCAAAACAAAAATCAAAACCGTGATTTTCAAAACAACAACAAAGGTTTGCAAAACCTGAAAGATCTTCCAAATGAATTTGTTGATTATGCAAACGGTAATGATGCTAGGTTTGATAACATACAAAGGGAGATAATTAGCCTAAGATCCGAGTTTAAGAATTATTTGAAAAATGAGTAGAAAAATGAGCTTGCAAATGAACTTAAGAATCATACAAACAAAATGGAGAGTAACGTGCAAAGGTTACAACAAAATCAATAAAAAATGGAGCAAGGCCAACATGAGATTAACAAGAGATGCTTAGGGTGGATAAGAGGCAATTTAAGTTTGAGGATAAAATTTCAAGCATGTTTGAGGCTATAATGTGTAAACCGTCTTCTTCGGGTTGTCTTCCTAGTAACACCGTGTCAAACCCGAAGGGAGAGATGAAAGTGATTACCACACGTAGTGGTAAAACCTTTAAGGAACCGAATCCTCAACCAATTACTCCTACGGTGGAGGAAATTGAGGAAGAACCCGAGGTGGTGGTCGAAGAGGAGCATATCACAATCCCACGAAGTACCGCTCAAATCACACCTACGGTTGACCCTTTACCATCATTGGAACCCGAGATTACAAAGGCTATGCCTATGCCCCAACCCACACCACCTTTGCCTTACCCATCGTGACTTCGTAAGGAGAAATTGCCAGAGCGTGACAACTACCAATTTGAGCTTTTCATTAAGATGTTTCGTGATTTGCATTTCAACATAAGTTTCGCCGACGCTTTGATTATGATGCCTCGTTTTGCCGCCCACTTTAAGAGTATGTTGAACAACAAGGAAATATTGCAAAAATTGTCTAGTTGTTCATCGGTTTATCTTAACCGCATACCTAAAAAGTCGGTGACCCCGGTAAGTTCTTAATACCAATTGGTATTCAAGATATGGAAGAATGCTATGCCTTGGCCGATCTTGGTGCTAGTATTAACTTGATGCCTCTTGACATATTCAAGTCGCTCAATCTTCCTAATCTTACTCCTTCAAGAATGTCAATCGAGATGGTCGATCATTCTACGATTCCCGCATGTGGATTGGCCGAAGTCATTTTTGTGAAAGTGGGAAATTTCTATTATCCGGGAGACTTTATCGTAGCCGATATTCCCACGGATCATCAAGTTCCTCTCATTTTAGGTCGTTCGTTTTTGGATACGTCGAGAGCGTTGATTGATGTGCGTGCAAGGAAAATCACCTTATGTTTCAACGACGAGGAACTTGTTATAAACTGATGAGACTGCTCTTATGCATAGTCTCATCATCCAAAAAGGGCTTTAATTGCATTAAATATCATGAAAATAGCCAAATATATGCTTGTGTTTGTTAATTGTGTATTTTAGGTACGGATATTGAGAAAATGACAAAAGATCACAAGAATCATACAAAAACGAACACGGGAAACGAAGCCGCACAACGAACCAAGCCCTAATGAGGAATTTACAAAGAAAACCCTTGAAGATTTGAAGATTATGCGAGAAGGCCCCTCCAATATTAAAGAATTGACACTTTAAACCCTTGTATCTTCATAATTACAAGATTGGTCCCTAAAGTTGTCAAAATTACAAAAAGGGCCCTCCACTTTGAAGAATCGCCAAATTTAGTCCCTCAACAAAACTAAATTGTCAATATTAGTCCTCCTCAAAGTCAAACATATCATGAAGGCCTTCAAGTTACAAGAAATTACAAGTTTGGTCCTCAAAATATGTCAAATTACCAAAAGGACCCTTAACTTTGAAGAAATGGCAAGAATGGTCCCTAAAAAATGAAGACTTGTCAATTTCAGTCCTCCAAAATGTCAATCATACAATTCAAGACCATCATCATTGAAGAAAATGCCAAAACAACCCTTCAAGAATCAACAAATGGCAAGAAATACCCCTGAAAATACTTTGGAAAAGTAGTTGTGGCCAAAGTGTGAAAATGAAAACTTTAAATACAAAGGGATTCGTCTTTTGGCTGTTTAAATTGAAAATGAAAGAAGTTTGAAAGATGGAGGCTTAAATGTGGCAGACAACAAAAAAAACCTAGACCAACCATGTCATGCCACCTGTCCCACTCACCCTTTTCAACCAATCACAGCCTTCCCTCCCTCCACCTCACCAATCCACTTCACCCGGTTTATATTAATTAAAACTTTGCGCCTTAACACAAATTTAAACCTTAATCGCTCCTAAACCAGAGTAAACTCACTCACTATTCATCCAAGAACAAAATTGGGTTTTTGTTAATGGCTTGAAATTAAACCCTAATCTTCTCCAGAATTAAGATTAGGGTATACCTAAACACAACCCAACCTTAAAATCCCTTGCCACATCACCCTACAACTCACATTATTCCCCTGCTTTACCACCTTTGAGGAAGAAGCCAAAATTGTACCAGCCATCCAACGCCCCACATCATAGCTTGGAACTTAAGCTTAACTTAGACCCTTGATCACATTTTCACCAACTTTAAACCTCCACAACCTGCCAAACTCAGTCACATGATTCTCTAAAGTTCAAACTTCACAAGGGTAAATTAAGGACTTCACTTCATTAGGGTTCATGTTTTTAGTCTTCCTAGAACACATTGTGAGCCTATAAAAGGCATAGGACTCAGTCATTTTTGTTTTGCTCTTGAATTTTCCTAAGTTCACATTTCTGTAAATCTCATATTTAATGAAGTGTGTTTGAAATTGGTGAAGAAAAGTCAAGTGCGATTCTTATTTCCTGCTTATAATTGTTTGATGTTAAGTATTCTTGAATCCTAAAACTTGTTTTCAAAGGAGTGTGCAAAAGTTTGAATATTTTCCTTAAATCTTGATATTTTGCTAAGTCTTGTTCAAACCTTGGAATTTTTGGGCTATAAGTTGATCATAGCACCCTTATATTGTGATATCAAGGTGTTGTGAGGCTTATAGCTTGGGTTTAATCAAGTGTGGGGAACAAATGTTTCATTAATCAAGTTTACCTCTTTTTCTGATTTTGATATTTTTGCTCCTAACTTTATTCCATCTTAGCAGCTTGATATTGGAAGCCTGTGCTTGTTCTTTTTAGCACATAAGCTCAAACATACGTGGGTGTGGATGTACATCCATGAGGTTTGAACCCTTAATCCCAAAATCTGATAAAAATTTGGATATTTGTGATATTTGAGTTCTGCTTGTGTATGTGTTGTTCTTGGGCTCCAAATCTTGTTGAATCTGTTCCTGTTTGATGTTTTGATGTTTATGAATGTATGTGCTAACCCAAATCATACTTTTGATTTGAAAATCTTGATTTGAAAATATAAAAGTCTAACACCCCCACAAATGCTATGCGCAGCGGAACTACAACATTTGGGTGCTAGGCAGTTATCATCACACACAAGATATATCAAACGACTCAAAGAGACGTAAAAGTTTTAACATAATTTAAACATTGTTAAAAACATACAAGTCTACGGTTTTCCAAATCCCAAGATGATACAACACAGAGTTAGCGTTTTGGTCCCCACGAATCTCAACCCCAAAAGATACATTTTCGTTAACCATGACAGAAAATTAAAAGTGTTCAAGTTAAATAATGGGTGGAAAACAAGTAGACGCCAAGCCACACACAACTCTCATCCTTTGCATGCTCCATGCTATACTTCATCGATTACTTGAAACACATGCTAAATTGGGTCAACAAATAATGTTGAGTGGAATTCATAGGTTTTATAATCTCATTTTGAACATATGTGTTATAAAAATCATTCACGATCATTCATAGAATTGTCGATCAAACAATCAATTATCAAGGTTATGACAATTGTGTTTAAGCTCATGACACTAATCCGTTAACTCAATCACCCGCGTATAATTACCGGCGTGATTAAGATGAAACCATTGCCCCTTATAAAGGCATCAGTTGCAATTATACCTTATCGCTTATCACAAGTTATCCGTCCGCAGGGGGTACTCAACGTACTAGCCCTCGTCTCAGATAGGGTCGTCAACCCCATAGTACTATCAATTGTATAAGCGTCTATTTTCAATCCACACAAGGATTAAACAATAGTTAATAGTTCATGAATATAGGGTCTTTTGCAACTAGGTACTCAACACAATTTAAGGCAACATTCGGGTCCAACAATCATTCATGACATATGTTTATTTTATAAAACTAGCATGCATCTCCCTCGCGGGTAAAAACAATTTAAAACAGTAGTAAGAGAGGCTACAAATTCACACCTTGTATATATAGAAGTAGTCGACGATACGAATGACGATCACTGACGATGATGAGGATGCCCGGGAAATTCAACACCTAACAAACAATAACGCGTAATAGGTAAATCTCATTTATAAACTTTAAGTACTGTATAATATGTACATATTAGTCAATTGTGATAATTAAAAACTCACGCCAAAACCAAACAATTAATTGTTATCAGTTTTATACGATTCATCTACGTTATTAACGTTATTACCCCTTTTACGTTTTTCGCCGATACTTCCCAAAAGTATGGGCTGTTTTCTAAGACTTAAACCCTTTTAAAATTTAGGAAAATTCTCAAAAATACCTTAAGACCTGTAGAAAACTCATTTTTAATCCCATTAAAAGTTCTCACTTTTATGACCCGCTACTCAACACATTACTAAACATACGTTTTTCGGACTGATTTTGCATATTGACCATGTTGGACTTGTTTGACCCATTTAAAATACACCATTGACCCGTTTAACACCTAAGTCTAATAATAGACTCACAAATACAGGTTTGAGACCAAAAATAAACTTTTAATCAATTACCAAACTATATCTGTGGTCTCGGGGATCTGACCCAAAACCAAACATAATTTCGGATTATGTAGGTTCTCATCTCCCGGTACACGTATTTTCAAAACATCATAACTTTTGACTCGTTAGGAGTCGTAAGATCTTTCTTATACCAAATCGAAGCTAAGACGACGCTCTACAACTATATCCTAGTCTCATGACCTGTTTACAAAGTCAAACCCATGAAAACAAGCCTAAACATTCTGCCTAAAATTACCCTTCTCAAAATCAACCCAACACTTGTTTCCAAACCATTTTATCGACACCTAGCCTTAACTTAATCACTCCTAACCATTACTAAACAGCCTAATTAGTCCTTAACACCAAAAATATCAAATCCATCCTAAAACCCATTCACTAAATCAAACATGCAATAAGCTTAACCCACTCAAAAACATCTAAAACAATGATTTAAACAAAAACCCACAAGCAAAACATCAACCACCAAGATCCACCAAACACCCCCATATTGCCGTGGGGTGTTGGTGATCAAAACACCCCAACCAAATTGATTTTAGTTGGTTTTTTGGGTGATTATTCATCACTTACACTCTAATTAAACATGCATTAACCCCATTAACATCAAAACTAATTTTTGAAAAACCTATTTGATTCTTGAAATTTTTTTACGAATGCATGTTGGATTGGAATACATCAAAACACTTGAAATGAATAATCTAAACGTGGTCTAACCTTGGTTTTAATCAAAACAAAGTAGAAAAAAATATGGTGGTGGTGTGGTTGTTTGGCCGTCGGCCTAAAGAGAGAAAAGAGAGAGAGGGTGAAAAGTTTTTGAATGTGTTTGTGTTGTGTGTGTTTAATTTCCCCTTTTGTAAATTTGGGAGGTCCTTTTGTGCAATTTAGGCATTCTTTTGGCCTTGTTTAAAAAAGACCTCAAATGTTTGCGGGAATGACTTACTAGTCGATTTGGAAAATTTTGCGGGAGTCGGGGGTCATCCCGAACACTCCAAAATACTTTTAGGACAATTTAAATGCACCCGGAAAGCAATAAAACGCACCCGACTCGACTTAACACGAACCGAAAGTAAAATCCTCGAAAAATTATAATATCGATAAAACGACAATAAACATAGAAATTTGGGCATCCATCGGGATCCTAGTCGTCATCGTTCTTCTTAAATCGTCAATCGTCAAGATTACGACCTTAAACATTGGTTTCAACCAAAACGATAAAATATATAGTAAATAAAATTTCTTAAAAATTTCAAAAATAGGCGTAATTTAGGGTAAGATAAGTGACCACGGTTTCTGGGTATCACATCCACCCCTCCTTAAAGAGAGCGACGTCCCGGCGCTCGCCTCTTCTTATACTCACATTTCGTGCCGCTGGAACAGATGAGGATATCTCTCCTTGAAAAAGTCCTCACGTTCCCAAGTGTATTCCGGTCCACGCCTAGAATTCCATCGCACCTTCACAATGGGAATTATACTATGCTTCAGCCTCTTGACCTCTCGGTCCATAATTTCCACGGGTTCCTCCACGAAATGCATTTTATTGTCCAGCTGAATCTCGTCCAAAGGAATCACCAATTCCTTATCCGCCAAACTCTTCTTCAAATTTGATACGTGAAACGAGTCGTGAATAGCACTAAGCTCATTCGGCAATTCTAACTTATATGCTACCGGTCCAATTCGTTTAACAATCTTGAATGGTCCAATATACCTCGGGCTCAACTTTCCTTTCTTCCCAAAACGAATCACACCCTTCCACGGCGAAACCTTAAGCATGACCATGTCTCCGACCTCAAACTCCAACGGTTTCCTTCTATTATCGGCATAACTCTTCTGTCGGCTTCTTGCAGCAAGTAAATGGTTCTTAATTTGCACAATCTTCTCTGTCGTCTCCAAAACCATTTCGGGTCCAGTCAACTGACTCTCTCCTACTTCACTCCAACACACAGGAGATCTACACTTCCTTCCATACAACGCTTCGAATGGTGCAGCCTTAATGCTCGCATGATAACTGTTATTATACGAAAACTCCACTAAGGGTAAGTGGCGTTCCCAACTTCCTCCGAAATCAATCACGCATGCTCGGAGCATGTCCTCCATCGTCTGAATAGTTCGTTCGCTTTGGCCATCAGTCTCAGGGTGATAGGTCGTGCTCAAACTCAATTCGGTGCCCATCGCACGTTGAAGAGATTTCCAAAATTCTGAAGTAAACCTACTATCGCGATCCGAAATGATCGATAAAGGTACACCATGTCTGCAAACAATCTCCTTCACGTACACACTGGCAAGTTTCTCCATGCTGTCCGTCTTCTTCATAGGTAAAAAGTGAGCAGATTTCGTCAATCTATCCACTGTTACCCAAATCATATCACATCCACTAGGAGTTCTAGGTAAACCCGTCACGAAATCCATAGCGATCTTCTCCTATTTCCATTTTGGGATCTCAGGTTGTACCAACAGCCCAGACGGTTTTTTATTTTCAGCTTTAACCTTCGCACAAGTCAAACACTTACTGACGTAACGAGCAATCTCCGCATTCATATTCGGCCACCAGTAGACTTTCTTTAGATCATGATACATCTTATCCGCTCCAGGATGTATCGAGTACTTCGACTTATGAGACTCGTTCATAACCAAATCTCGTACTCCAGGCATTCCTTCCTCGGATGGACACAACGGTAACCAAATCCGATTCTCAAAATATCTCAGCCCGTCTGACCTAACCACAAAAAGAGGTTTCAACAGTCTCCCCAGATTCTCAGCACCAACATTTTCTTTCATTAATCCCTTCTCTTGAGCCTTCAATATTGTTTCGGTCAAATCAACACCCTCAGTCATCACCAATGCTCTAACTCTCAAAGGTTTCTCTCTATCCTTCCTACTAAGTGCATCCGCTACAACGTTCGCCTTGCCAGGATGGTAGCGAATCTCGCAGTCATAGTCACTCAGTAGTTCCACCCATCGCCTTTGTCTCATATTCAACTCCTTTTGGTCTAAAATGTGCTGCAAACTCTTGTGGTCAGTGAACACAACACACTTCATCCCATACAAGTAGTGTCTCCACAACTTAAGCGCAAAAACTACAGCTCCCAATTCCAAATCATGCGTAGTGTAGTTTTCTTCATTCTTCCTCAATTGTCTCGACGCGTAAGCAATCACCTTCTCACGCTGCATCAACACAGCTCCATAACCCTTACGAGACGCGTCACAATACACCATGAAGTCTTCGATTCCTTCTGGCAATGACAAAATCGGAGCAGAACACAATTTGTCCTTAAGTTTTTTGAAAGCGATTTCTTCATCATCTCCCCATTCAAACACCCGATTCTTCTCAGTAAGCTTGGTCAACGGCTTTGCAATCAACGAAAACCCTTCGATGAATCTCTGATAATACTCAGCTAAACCAAGAAATTGTCGAACTTCAGTCGGCGTTGTTGGTACCGACCATTCCTTGATTGCCTCAACTTTGGCAGGATCCACACGAACTCCTTCGCTATCAATTACGTGCCCAAGGAATTGCATAGATTCTAACCAAAACTCACGCTTTGAGAATTTCGCGTACAGATTCTCTTTCTTCAACAGATCCAATATCTTCCTCAGGTGCTTCTCTTGTTCTACCCTGCTCTTGGAGTAAATAAGAATATCATCGATGAATACAATGACAAACTTATCCAAATACGGCTTGCACACTCGATTCATAAGGTCCATGAATACTGCAGGCGCATTTGTTAGCCCAAAAGGCATCACTCGGAATTCAAAGTGTCCATACCGCGTACGCAGTTATAGGAATATCATCCTCTCTAACCCGCAGTTGATGATACCCTGATCTCAAGTCGATCTTTGAGTACACACAGGAACCTTGCAATTGATCAAACAAATCGTCAATCCTCGGCAATGGATACCGATTCTTAACCGTCAACTTGTTGAGCTCTCTATAGTCGATACACATCCGAAACGACCTATCCTTCTTCTTCACAAACAACACTGGCGCTCCCCATGGTGATGAGCTCGGTCGAATAAATCCCTTATCCATCAACTCTTTCAATTGATCCGATAACTCCTTCAACTCTGATGGTGCTAATCGATAGGGTGCACGAGCAACTGGTGCAGCTCCTGGCATCAAATCGATTCGAAATTCGACTTCACGGGTGGGCGGTAAACCCGACAACTCATTAGGAAAAACTTCCAGATATTCTCGAATTACAGGTACCTCTTCCAACTTTGCCTCTAAGTCACCATCACTAGAAACTTGTGCCAGAAACACATCACATCCATCTTCTACACACCTCATGATTTTCAAGCAAGATATCACTTTCAAACGAGAGGTGCATTCATCTCCCTTCACAGTCAAAACCCTATTCCTCAACGGGATTTGAACTAATCTTTCTCCACAAACGATCACAGCACTATGCGCCATTAGCCAATCCATCCCAACGATCACATCGAACAATCCTAGCTCTATAGGCATTAAGTCGATATCAAAGGCATAATTCCCTAACTTCAAGGTACACCCTCTTAGTATAGAATTTGTACTAACAATCTTCCCATCGGCTAATTCCACGTTATAATTAGTCGTTAGCATTACCGGTTCTCTATTGATATGACGACTAAATTTTACATCTACAAAGCTCTTGTCGGAACCAGAATCAAACAATATACTAGCATAACGAGCGTCAAGTAGAAACGTACCGGTAACCACATTAGGGCCTTGCGGTTTATCGGCGGTACCTACTCGATACACAGCAGCAGCATTATTTCCTCCTTGCCTATTTCCAGTCTTAGGGCAGTTCCCTTGCTTATGCCCCCTTTCTCCACACCTAAAGCAAACCATCACCTTCGTGGCATTTGACCCAGTAGCCACCCCTTTAGCTCGGTAATCTGCAATTCTATGACCCGCTTTTCCGTACTTGTCACACGTAGGTGGGCAATTCCCTATATGGTACAAATTACATCGACCACAATGAGGATTCACCTTAGCTCCTCTAGAGGTAAAAACAGCCCTCATCCCATCATTTCTTTTCTGGTTGAACTGCTGGTTGCGGTTCTGACCTTGGTTGTTACGGTTTCCTCCACGATTTTGACCTTGGGATTGATTCCCCTGAGCTGCTTCCCACTTTCTCTTGTTCCCCTCGGCAATGTAGTCCTTCTTATCTTGCATCTTGACATCCATTAGTGCGTGAGCCATTTGGACTGCTTCATCGAATGACCCAGGCTTAGATGAAGTTGTCTCACCCTTGATATTGCTTGACAAACCCTTGATGTACTGCTTCATTTTCTTGTGATCATCAGCAAAGGCATCGGGACACAAAAGGCTCAATTCATTAAACCTCCTTGTATACGCGGTAATGTCATTGTTCCTCAAAGACAAATGCCTTAACTCATCTTCTAGCTGACCCAACTCTTCTTTGGGACAAAACTTTTTGGTCAAGAGTGCCTTGGTAGCAGTCTAAGTCCTCGCATTTGCTACCGCTAATCCGACAGTGGCTACTTGATTGTTCCACCAACTTAAGGCGTCATCGAGAAAAGTGGCAGCTGCAAACTTGACTTTATTTGCCTCTGAACATCCGCTAATTTCAAAAGTGCTTTCGATCTTCTCCAACCATCTTCGGAGTTCTAAGGCTCCGCCAGTGCCACGAAACTGCGTGGGACCGCATTTCATAAAACCAGCATAAGTACACTCCATTGGGGCTTGCTGTCTTCCTGCATTTCCACCTTGATCTGGGTTTCGGTTTGCACGATCCGCTTCGAGTGCATTTGTAATTGCTTCTTGAATCATTGTGTTCACACGGTTAGCTGTCAGCTTTGATGGCATGGTGAATTCTCAAGTACACCTCTCTGCAAAGACAGGGAAAATAGAAAACAAAGTAAGTATACACATCAAGATTAAGATAGATTTCTCTTTCAAGACATAATATAATTACAACAACACATCAGAACAAGGTTACTAATATTCATCAATCACATCACAAAAGAGCAAATTAAAGACATATCATAGATTATGAAAGGTAAACATGGATTGCATTGATAAATCAACCAAAATCTGTGACAAGTAATGCCACTACAACCATACACCAACAAACTTAAGTCATCAAGTTTTCATCACAATACCATCATACAGGAGTCTAAAATAGTTCGATTACAACGATCAAAAGATAGAATAAAATACAAGTAACTAGTCACGTGGTGATCCACACGACCTCTTGGATGGTGGTTCTTCTTCATCCTCCTCAGGCTCTTCGTCACTGTCTTCTTCGTCCTCGTCCATCTTCCTCTTTCCCTTATCACTCGGCTCACACTCATTTACCTTCTTCGTTCCAGATGTAGATCCACACTCCACTGCTACCTGATTCCCTAAAGTGATACACACACCCTTGACGGGTGGCTGGACCATGAAATCATTAGCCTCCAGCTCTGAGTCATCTACAAATCTCCAATCTTGTGGCAGGGATGCTCTAACACGGTGCTCCCAACTTCGCATCCTAGCCAACCTCGCCTGATCCTCCCTAACTTGCTCAAGACTAGCACTCAGATTTGCTATCATCGATCTCAAACTATTAATATCACTCTTATTCGCTACTCCATCAAATTCAACCCTTGCAGTTCTTGCCAATAACCTCTGATGTGCCCTCTCATTCTCGTCAAACCTTTTGATTACTCTAGTTTCCACCACGTACCGTTCGTACATCAATCTATCCATTCTTCTCAAAACAAGCAGAACGTCACGATAAGCTCTTGGTCCGGGGCAGATAACTCTTGCGATGTCCTGACAAAGAGAATTAGCGCTTGCTGCGGCGTCGGAACTTCTAGGGATACCTGGCATACCAATCAGATGAGAAATACAAGTAGGCCTGGGGAAGGTAGTACTCCTTCGATCGGGATTCGGGGTCATGAGCTTGCACATTGTCCGTCTCGGCTTGTCCTTCAACAGCTGTTCCAACATTTCCCCCTTCGTGTCCTACGACGTATTCGTCTCCATTTCCGTTAGGCGGTACCTCAGCCATTCCTGCAATAACAGAGAATTTTGGAGGGTACGTAAGATTACTATTCAATATTTATAAATATATACATGCAAATGCAATGCAAAGGTGGTACACATGCCCAAAATGCGATAATATGATGCTCATGCATATGTAATACAAGAATTACGGTATCGAGTACTCTACGTACAATTTCGACGTTTACATATAGTAGTTCAATATCTACGTAATAAATACTCACATATATTACTTCAACTCAAAGGTATACATCTATACCATCAATACTAAAAATAAACCTTACCGGAGCCATGCAGGATAGTTGTGTGCTTGGACAATTTCTTACGACACCAAAAGTTATAGTTTAGGATTTTTCAAAACGACCTAGTTCTCTATAACTCATGGCTCTGATACCAATCTCTAACACCCCCACAAATGCTATGCGCATTGGAACTACAACATTTGGGTGCTAGGCAGTTATCATCACACACAAGATATATCAAACGACTCAAAGAGACGTAAAAGTTTTAACATAATTTAAACATTGTTAAAAACAAACAAGTCTACAGTTTTCCAAATCCCAAGATGATATAACACAGAGTTAGCGTTTTGGTCCCCACGAATCTCAACCCCAAAAGATACATTTTCGTTAACCATGACAGAAAATTAAAAGTGTTCAAGTTAAATAATGGGTGGAAAACAAGTAGACGCCAAGCCACACACAACTCTCATCCTTTGCATGCTCCATGCTATACTTCATCGATTACCTGAAACACATGCTAAATTGGGTCAACAAATAATGTTGAGTGGAATTCATAGGTTTTACCATCTCATTTTGAACATATGTGTTATAAAAATCATTCACGATCATTCATAGAATTGTCGATCAAACAATCTATTATCAAGGTTATGACAATTGTGTTTAAGCTCATGACACTAATCCGTTAACTCAATCACCCGCGTATAATTACCGGCGTGATTAAGATGAAACCATTGCCCCTTCTAAAGGCATCCGTTGCAATTATACCATATCTCTTATCACAAGTTATCCGTCCGCAGGGGGTACTTAACGTACTAGCCCTCGTCTCGGATAGGGTCGTCAACCCCATAGTACTATCAATTGTATAAGCGGCTATTTTCAATCCACACAAGGATTAAACAATAGTTAATAGTTCATGAATATAGGGTCTTTTGCAACTAGGTACTCAACACAATTTAAGGCAACATTCGGGTCCAACAATCATTCATGACATATGTTCATTTTATAAAACTAGCATGCATCTCCCTCGCGGGTAAAAACAATTTAAAACAGTAGTAAGCGAGGCTACAAATTCACACCTTGTGTATATAGAAGTAGTCGACGATACGAATGACGATCACTGACGATGATGAGGATACCCGGGAAATTCAACACCTAACAAACAATAACGCGTAATGATTAAATCTCATTTATAAACTTTAAGTACTGTATAATATGTACATATTAGTCAATTGTGATAATTACAAACTCACGCCAAAACCAAACAATTAATTGTTATTAGTTTTATACGATTCATCTACGTTATTAACGTTATTACCCTTTTTACTTTTTTCGCCGATACTTCCCAAAAGTATGGGCTGTTTTCTAAGACTTAAACCCTTTTATAAAATTTAGGAAAATTCTCAAAAATACCTTAAGACCTGTAGAAAATTCATTTTTAATCCCATTAAAAGTTCTCACTTTTATGACCCGTTACTCAACACATTACTAAACATACGTTTTTTGGACTGATTTTGCATATTGACCATGTTGGACTTGTTTGACCCATTTAAAATACACCATTGACCCGTTTAACACCTAAGTCTAATAATAGACTCACAAATGCATGCTTGAGACCAAAAATAAACTTTTAATCAATTACCAAACTATATCTATGGTCCCCGGGATTTGACCCAAAACCAAACATAATTTCCGATTATGTAGGTTCTCATCTCCCGGTACACGTATTTTCAAAACATCATAACTTTTGACTCGTTAGGACTCGTAAGCTCTTTCTTGTACCAAATCGAAGATAAGACGACGCTCTACAACTATATCCTAGTCTCATGACCTGTTTACAAAGTCAAAACCATGAAAACAAGCCTAAACAATCTGCCTAAAATTACCCTTCTCAAAATCAACCCAACACTTGTTTCCAAACCATTTGATCGACACCTAGCCTTAACTTAATCACTCCTAACCATTACTAAACATCCTAATCAATCCTTAACACCAAAAATATCAAATCCATCCTAAAATCCATTCACTAAATCAAACATGCAATAAGCTTAACCCACTCAAAAACATCTAAAACAATGATTTAAACATAAACCCACAAGCAAAACATCAACCACCAAGATTCACCAAACACCCCCATATTGCCGTGGGGTGTTGGTGATCAAAACACCCCAACCAAATTGATTTTGGTTGGTTTGTTGGGTGATTATTCATCACTTACACTCTATGTAGAAACTAGAAGGGGGGGGGGGGGTTGAATAGTTTCTAGTTATTTTTTCAAAACATTTCGGCTTAATTCATTGTGCGCGGTTCCTTATCAATAAAGAACCGCCGGTCTATTTATGAAACCGCCGACAGTGGACGAAACTGTTTATTACATGTTTAAACTTTGACAATCCTTTGTATCAAATTCTCGATCAAGCTTGACTAGATATGAGATGTGTTTGATTGAAAGATAAATACTACAAGTAGGTAAACACACAAACACATCAAATCAAGAGTACATCAAGCAATAGTCTAAACACTAAGCACACACGTACTAAGCATAAGCTTTTCCGCAACTAGGATGTTTAGACTAAGTGATGTACACTTGACCATAATCTAAACACGAAGCACACACGTACTAAGCCATAGCTTTTCCGCAACTTAGATGTTTAGATTATGAGATGCACACAACACACAACACAAGTATGCAACTATAAATACATCTACAAAGGTAAAGACATAAATGTAAAGGAAAGTACCGACATGATGATTTATAGTGGTTCGGTCATGAAGCTCCTCTTCGCCCTACTCCACTCCTCGAGTACACCTTACTCGAGAGTTACTTCACTAGTCAACAAAATCCTTAAGGTGGAGAAACCATACACAACATCGCTTATCCAATTTCCGACTCTAAGCTAAAAGTCGAGTCCTAATCTTAGGTAGGACCAATCTACACAACGTCGCCCACTTCACCATTTTACGACACAAGGCTAGATGTCGAGTTCTAATCGAAAGCTAGAACCAATCTTCACGACTCTTCACTTTGAAGCTAAGTGAGAACTTCACACAACACAACTACTAATCACTTTAAAGCTAAGTGAGAACTCACAAGACACAACCACATCACTTTAGAGTTTAATGAGAACTACCTAGACACAACCACATCACTTTAGAGTTTAGTGAGAACTACCAAGACACAACCTAATCTACCCACTAGTTATCTTTTATGGCCCAACATAACAAACCTTGTGTTTTATGGCCTAAACACATAAACCATATAAATCTAAGTACTTACCACTTAGATCTATGACTCTAACACTATATCCAAGTATTAACAAACTTGGATCTACACAACTAACACCTAATCCAAGGATACCCATCACTTGGATATCCTACCCTTACAAACACATCCAAGTGTACCCAACACTTGGATCTTCTACATATACATGGTAGGAAGACTAAAAACATAACTTAGATCTATAGAAGGAAAGATCTTCATCATGTGGTGAACCCAACACATCATGGTAATGATAGTGTTCTTCTCTTTGCACTTGAGAGGATGAGGAGATTGAAGATTGAATCACATCTTAAACAAGATTAATCAAAACTAACTAATCAAGGATCTAAGATGGTTTTTGAAAGAAACTGTGCAAAAAGGGTTGAAAGAAAACCTGGAAATGATCCACTATTTATAGGACAACATTGCAACGGTCAAAAACACCCGCGGTTCCTTATCTCTACCCGCGGTACCTTATTAATAAGGAACCGCGGGTTCCTTTAAGGAACCTCCGCGTCGGAGTCCGTGCAAATTTGTCCTTTAGTGGGGATATGCCATCTGGGGTAGTTTATACCCTCAAAGGATATTCCTTTGGCATATGGAATATGCCAAATTCAAATTTCCATTTTCTTTTTAATAAAACATTTTCTTAAAATAAAGTTAATTAAAATCTTTTGTCACCTTTGATTAAAATGTGAGTTTTAAGAAAATATTAATCCTTGATCACTTAGTTAGGTTAATGACATGTTTGTAGATACCTTGAGTGATTCATGCCGAATGCGGTCTTAGAGGTGTCGAGAGAAGTATACAAATGTATTCTTGAGTGATTACGAGTACCTTAACATTTTACATAATGTATTGCGAATTATACGTTTGTCATCAACAAAACACAAAGAGATTATATCGACAAAGCATCGTAATGTTTGCACTAACAATCTCCCCCTTTTTGATGATGACAAACAAGTAAACCGTAACACATATTAAAATGCATAAGTTACTCGTTTACACTTACTTCTCCCCCTTTTGTCGAATCAAAAAGGTAGTCTTCATTTGTAGAAGAGGAGGATTGACTTCGAGAGAACATGCATCCAAAAATCTAATCATCCATAGTGGTTGTCGTTTGAGAGGCGAGAATCCAAACCATAAACCCATCATACAAAAATATTGAGCTTGCGTCATCCTAGTGAAGTCTTCAATCACCATAGGTTAACCATCTCCAAGCATAATAATATGCTTATCTACGAGTGTCCAAAATGCATTACTTGCAAGATGTTCGATGAATGAAATTTGAGTGAGTCAACGATCGCAAATGTAATGACTTGAACTCTTGCAAATGCTCCCCCTTGATATGAGCTCCCCCTTGCTTGAGGCACCAACAAAGAAAGAATAGTGACGAGCTACAAAAATGGGTTAGAAGTGTCCTACAAAGCAAGATTAGTAGACAAGAGCATATATAAAAAGAGGATGATAAACAAGTCGTTTGCACAAACAATGACAAGCATTGATGAAAGAAGTGTGCACGCGATGCTATCAACCAAAAATAAATAAATAAAGGAGAGGATCGTGACAAGATCAATTCACAATTGTTGGAATAGAGATAGAAAAGAAACATCCATACCAATTGTAATGATAATATGTCAAAGGATAAAATGCTTAGAATTTTTGGAATCACCCAAGAAAATTCAAGATTTAACCATCAACTCTAAAAAAGAAACAAGGAGAGGATTTTGAGGAAATCAATTCAAAATTGTTGGAATAGAGGTAGAAAAGAAACATCCAAGAATTTGAAGATATCATCTCAAGGGGTTAAAAACTTAGAATTGATGGAATCACCCATACCAATTGTAAATTTTAACCGCAATCAACTCTCAAAAAGAGGAACAAAAATATCTTAACCTAGAGACATTTTTGACCAAAAAAAATAAAAAAATAAAGGAAAACCAAAAGCGGATAAATCAACGCTTTTAAGAAAAATTCGGGATATAGAACATTATAGGCAAAAATGCGTATGAATGTCGACACCAAATGGTGTTTAGCATACGATAAACTACATGCTCAAAGTTTCGTAGCTCTTCTCAATCATTATGGATGTTCAAAGAACAATTACATGATGAGGAAAGGGTAAGGCTCGACTCAACTTAGTTTAGAAAGACTAGAAGAAAGAGACTCGACTTAGAGAGGCATGATTAAAATAAACCAAGAGAAACTCAATCAAAGAAGTTAAGGATAACTTCACAAATTGATTCATGAATACTATACCTTAGAAGGTGATAGTGAAATCTCGAAAGAAAATGAGAGAAGAAACTCAAAAGAAGCTCAAGAAGACATGAAGAGTTAGTACAAAATCTAACACATAATCAAGTAAGCACATAGGATAATTCATGCAATGCCTAATGAAGTCTACAATAAACCAATGTAGAGAAGGTGCGCAGTTAACACATATGGCATGCAAGAAACATGATTACTTAAAAAAAGAAGACTAAGTAAAACATGTTAGCACGTAGCATTTAAGGACATGCATGAGTTAGACACATCTAAGAGATATTATATCAGAATTGCTTGACAAAGACAAAACCTTTATAATAAGCATGCATTCATTAACTAATCAATTAAGCATATAACATACGGATAAGCAAGAAGATATATAAGCAAGTAGCATACAAGCAAGTCATCTATCTAGATATCACAAATCAAGCTACATGTAATGTAAATCTCCAAGAAGATTCCTAATTCTTATTATTTTAAGAAAAGGATCAAAATAGGAGAAAAGAAAAAACATAATAACAACAAGATCCAAGGCTCAAAGAAAAATCATGTTGAAAAACATGAAAGGAAATACAAGAGAATAAAGATCATACAAAGATGTATAAAAAAACAAGCCTAAAAATTAAGCATAATTTTAATCT
Source organism: Glebionis coronaria (assembly GCA_025667525.1). Classification (NCBI taxonomy): domain Eukaryota; kingdom Viridiplantae; phylum Streptophyta; class Magnoliopsida; order Asterales; family Asteraceae; genus Glebionis; species Glebionis coronaria. Next base: position 122,801 of record JANFOE010002872.1, read on the forward strand.
TAGTTACACTAGAATAATAAGATTTGCTTAAATTAGATGTCTTAGCAATAAGCAATCCACATGCTTAAATGAAAGACAAGGGTGGTGGCGGAATTTGGTGGGGTGAAAGGTGAAGTCACCAAGGGTTCAACAAAGTCATTCACAATGGGAATGCTTTGGATGGGTTGAGGTTGGGTAGTCACATCCAAGAGAGTACTTGGAGTGAAGGGTGAGGTTAGCTTATTCATTCTAGATTGGAATGAAGAGGAGGTAGAACCATGAGAATGGTTGGTACCATGGGTTGAGGTAGTCTTGCATGGAGAAAGAGGTGGTGAGGGTGATTAAGAGATGAGAATTGCAACAATCTCATTCTTGGGTGTGTGAAAGGGTGAAGAGTTAAGTTTGGGTAACTTAATCTTAAATTTTAGGTGCCTCTTTGAAGAGGAGGTTTTTGATGAATTAGAGGTTCTTGTAGAAACCATGGTAGTAATGGGTGGTTTAAGGGGTAAGGATGAATGGTTTGAGGTGTGAAGAACATGGCTAACAAGGTGGGTGTAAAATGGTGTCGGGATGATCCAAACTAGTAATGGGTTAAAAAGAGAAAGCCCAAGATATTTTGGGAGTGATCAAATGTTTGAAACAAAGATTCCAAAGGGTGTTGGAACAATTGGGAAGTTTCAGAAAACCCGAATTTGAGAGCTTCTGCCCGCGGTTCTTTATCTCCACCGGCGGTTCCATATTGATATGGAGCCGCAGTCTATTTAAAGAACCGCCTACAGAGGCTAGGTTTAGGTGGTGAAGGAGGATTTTCCAATTCAGCAAATCCTAATGTTCTAGTCTAACTTATTATAAAGTCATGCTTAAGAGCAATAAAAACTAGAACACACACAAAGGAAAGACACATAGGTTCAATTAGCACGTAAGAGGAAAGCTAAGAAAAACCTAATGGCTACAAAAGAAAAAGACTCCTAATGACATACAAAGTTCATCAAAGTAAACTATCATTAGTCATATATAGGAAGAGCCATTTAGCCAATTTAGAGAATGAGTATGAGACTATCACTAGAGGTGCTCAATTAAGGCTAAACACAACCATTTTTACGAGTTATACACCAACTCAACTTCCCACATGGAAGTAATTCAACCATTAGGTCAAATTAAGATCCTAGTGCATAAATTCTCTAGTAGTCATTCTCAAGTTAGACAAAATGTAATTCCAACATTTGCCTAATAAAGTTTAGTGAGGATGAAACTTGCATGGCGACACAATGCATGACCTAATGAGGGTTAAGAATGCACCATTGCATATCTTGTCAAACAAGTCTAGTTAAGGTTATTTACCTTAATAGAACTTGAGGCCAATAACTTTGAAGTGTATAAACAAAGTTTACACAAACCAAAGGAACACTCTTGATTGGTCTTTCGTAAATGACACATTTATAAATTGCATAGCAATGTAAATTACTTGAGTATTTCAGATGAAACATCCAAGTTATCAAACCGACTCTATTGTGCATTATAAGTAACTATTAAACAAAATATGTCTAACAATTTGAACAAGTAGATTCAATATAACACCATCAACACAAGTGTGAGTTATGATCCGATGTATATTATTAATAAACCACATTCATGTCTACACTAAAAAACATGTCAATTAGATTCGATAATAATACCAATCATAGTTTGAATAATGCATTGATATTTAATCGAAGTCTTTCTTGATTCCCACAAACACTCTTTTAATAGAAAATATCTAAGATTTTCAAAGGGTGTTTCATGTTTTATAGTGAGACATTTATCTACTTGAACTACTAACACAATGATCGAGTAAGACGACCCAAATCAATAGATTTGACAAGCTCCCAAAGCTTTCAAACCTAAAAGTGTTAAAGAACATGCCGAGGTGTACAAGATGTTTATGTAACATTTGTAAACCAAGAGATTTTAATCCTATATGCAATGCACACATAATGTTGCAACTAAAATGCAAGAATCTAGCATACATCCTAATTAGGAAAAACTAGATACTAACAAATACCAAACAAGGCACAAGAGACTAGACATATAAGCAATACTACTACAAATAGCAAGGAACACTTAATAATGTCTACATATAATAATAACACACAAAGAAACACACAAACAATTAGCTTAACACATAAAAGCATTCGTCTGTTTTTTGAGTGTTAGATATACCAACGTATACATAGCTTGATCTTATTTGAAAATAGTTTTCGACACATTTCAAAATTTAATTGAGTTCAACACTTTATAAATATATCAATTTACAAAGATATATCAACAAGAGATGTCCAACTTAATATAAAAGAGTAAAACACAAGTTTTACGACAAACCGAGACTCAATACTTTGGACAAAGTATAGAACTTATAAAACATTCAAATTTTAAAGTTTGAATAAAGGTTTGGAAGCATTTTTAATTGAAAGAAAACTTAATTACGTTCGAAACGCCGGGTGGCACGACTTCTACGGACTTACGGTTGATTTTATATGATTTTTCTAAGTTTGCAAAAATCTGAGTCAGACTGGCCGCGGTTCCTTATTGATAAGGAACCTCGGGGAAGAGATAAAGAACCGCGTCCAGAGGGCAAAAATGGGGTTTTTGGCCAAAATCATTTGGTAACTTTTTGGAAGGACTTAGGACTCTAAAAAATCATTTTAGACACATAGAACTCGTATTTTAGAGTTAATTATGTCATAAAAGATTTTTATACTTCCAAACATGAAAAGATTTAATTCAAGCTATTATACAAAGTTCATTTAACACCAAAACTTGTACGAATGAAACAACAAAACACATTTCATAAGTAATCACTCTTCATGAACAATTTGATACAAAGATCGTCTCTATTTTTAAAAACCGTTTTCATTTTGAAAACCATTTGTTTTGAAAAACTAGAGCAAGGATCGATCTAAGCTTTAAAGTACAATATACTTCAAAGATCTTGTGTGACCATCGCTCTGATACCAATTGTAGAAACTAGAAAGGGGGGTTGAATAGTTTCTAGTTAGTTTTTCAAAACATTTCGGCTTAATTCACTGTGCGCGGTTCCTTATGTGTACCCGCGGTTCCTTATCAATAAAGAACCGCCGGTCTATTTATGAAACCGCCGACAGTGGACGAAACTGTTTATTACATGTTTAAACTTTGACAATCCTTTGTATCAAATTCTCGATCAAGCTTGACTAGATATGAGATGTGTTTGATTGAAAGATAAATACTACAAGTAAGTAAACACACAAA
>JANFOE010002873.1:0-42511 GCA_025667525.1 Glebionis coronaria
AAGAACCAAAGAAGTTGCAGATGTTTTGGATACATTTCAAGTTCAAGCAAAACTTTCATTAGATTATTTCAGTGCTTACATCATCTCCATGGCTACATCAGCTTCTGATAAAACCCAAACTTTCCTATCATAGATAACCGAAAGAGTGATTATTTCCTGTCTTGATGAAGAAATGAAGATACAGTTTTCTTTAGAGCATCGAGTATAAGTGGTAAATTTAATTCAGTGGCCTATAAACAGGCAGATTTTGTGTACGTTTTGTCTCAACCCAACCCATACCGAGTAGCCTATCCCTGTTATTCTAGCAAAAAGATTTCCATTTTGATCTGGACCCATGTTGACCCATTTCCCAACTCTCCTATCTTCTCACATCTACTATTCAGAACCACTAAACTCTATATATGCAGGACCAAATAGTGGCATTTATGTGCAAAATGTTGCACAAGAAACATATTTTACTTATTTACCATTTTCCTTACAATCATGCATTCGAGTCCAATCAACTAAAAGAAACGATGAATAAGCTTATAGAGTAAAACATGTAATTAGAAGATAAGAACAAAATTCTGGCAGAAGAGAGCTCATATACTAAAGAATTGGCTGCTGAAGCAGCACTCAGAGCAATCGAGCTTAATGCTCTAACTAAAGAAGTCATGAAGCTGATGAACCATAAAGATAAGCTATCATTTGAGTCTAAATATTTTTAGGAAAAAACTCACCTGAAATCTACAATGGTTTTGTCTTTACAAACACATCAAGGCCAGGATTACACACCCTTTGATGGCACAGACGAATCCTTGCAGGTGGGGGCACTCAGGTATTCAACGAAATCATTTAATTTTCATATAAAACTCATCATATGGGTCAAAATGGTCAAATCACAACAGCGAACTGAACAACATTTGTCTCAAGTTAAATCTCAAATCATAGCTGCTCCATAAATGGTTTGTTTGACACACACCTTAAGTTTATAGCAGAGTCGTATAACTCACTTGAATTTCATGTTGGCGACTTGCAGTCCCGCGTAAGATTTATAGAGTCCAAGATAGAAATGTTAAATAATGAGCTTGAGGAAGAGAAGAAAAATCACAAGGATACCGAGGCAAAGTGCAAGGATCATCACGAGCAGGTTCAAAGGTAAACAACCTATATTTTAATTAAATTTATTTTGTTGACTTGCTGGCTTTGCGAGAATAGTGTACGCTATGCTAGGAACGATGATGGCTTTGCGAGGAATATTACCCTTGGTGATTTAATCAGATAAGCTAAAGAATGACGAGAATGATGAAGCGGGGTTCATAGCTGAAGAGGCTGAAGTTGATGACATTCCTACTGCTACAGCTACGACTGCTATTCAAGCCCCTCCTGTAGCTGAGAAACCGCCAGTCACTTCTTCAATGACCGAAACCAGTGCTGGAATTTAAGATGGTAGTGTTGTTAGTATTGTCTCTACATCAGGCCCCACATTGTTGGGAATTAATTTGATGAGACAAAACAAGTATAATGAAACAAGAAGGAATTATATGCAAATATAAAGCTTTACAAGAATATGGAGCCCTTTCATACAACAAGGAGGACTTATTAGCAAAAGATGGAGGGACTTCTAATGTAATTAAAGTTTTCTTGTAAGAAAAGTCTTGTATTCTAGTATATATAGAATACAATGACCGTAGGTTTTATTCATCCCATCATTCACAATGTAGTCTTAAAGTTGAGTCGTGTGTTCTAGACGTGTGTGTTCTTGTAAACACGTCTAGGCTTTGTTACTTGTAATCGTTTGAAGTTTAATACAAGTAATCGTTGGAAAATAAACACCTTGTTCATAATCAATGTTCTAATTCTGCTATGTTTATCATATGAACGTTGATTATCCTAGTAAGCTTAATCGATCCGTGATTAATGGTTTCCACAATTGGTATTAGAGAGGGTGGCTCTCGATGCTAGGATCAACAAGGTGTTCGAGTCGAAGAACGAAGCTTAAAAATTCGTCCATGATTTTATGGTCGGATCTCACTGCGCAGCCATTTTTAAACAACGATATCTCCTTCGTTAACCGTTGGATCGTCGTGAAATTTTTGTTGTAGGTTCTTGGCATATATGTCTTGAATCTCACCGGAGCGATCGCCGAGTTATAGTCTCAAGAAAAAGTTATAGCTCGTCGAAGTTGGCTGCTGGTGAAGGTATAAGTTTTCTGTTTTTGTCTTTTTATTAAATAAGATTTAGGGTTTCTTCCCCTAAACCCTAGATCGACTTGAAAAGCAGAAAAATAAGATGTTTTTGGCTGTTATGATGCCTGATAATACATGATTTGAACTAAGGTTGATTTACAAATTTTGGAGCATAAAATTTTCAACCCTAGATCGATTATAGAACAGAAAAGAGGTGTTGCTGTGTAATTGTGATGTGTATGATGGTTGTTGAATTCATGGTTTTTAATAAACCATATTCGTTAATGATAAACCTCAGCTGTGTGATACTACTGTTCGGATCGAACAGTTAGCGTTTTAGTGATCGATGTGAAAGTACAGCTGGTTTGAAGAAGGTATCAAAAGAAAAGAATCACGTGAGTTTGGAGTTTTGTACTGGTTACAATATGTGTCAGTTGTCATCACGAGAAGCCAAGTTTGATTTATGTGTTAGCATGCGATGAAGGTATGAGAAGAAAGCTAATATATATACTCGTTACATATTATGGTCCAAAGCAAGTGAGAAAGTCAAGGGCATGATAACAAAGTTTGTGCATGCTTGTGGTCCCAGATGGTAGAGAAACAAGTAAAGCCAATAGTTGCTCACGTGGGTTTATTGAAAAGGTACAAAGTGTATAGCACTTTGATCGTGATGCTACACAAGTTTGGGACAAACGAAAGGTGTACACGTTGTCCTAAAAGAAGCTGATGTGATCCCAGAAAAAGATTGATCATGATTTTGTGACTTAATGTTTAATATTGGCTTCACGTGACACAATAGAAAGGAACAAAGGACATGGTGACGTGGAGGAACTTTATATTACTTCATTCTGGTTGGATCCAAACATACTGCCAATAAAATAGTCTCATCATTGGGTCAAAGAAAAAGAATGTGGCTTAAGAAAGTGAAAGAGCACGTCATCTTCATACAAAGAGACATACGATATACAGTTTGGTATGTTGCCAAAAGAAAAGGTAAAGCTAGGTACCAAGTTTTGCTTCACGTGATGGTGTCAGTGGTTGATCCGAGTCGCTGAGAAGAATAAAACACACGCTGACAAAGAAGACGCTGACGCGTTTTAATTTTGACGTTGACAAAGTCTTGGTGCAACGCTGATAAGGAATTTGACGCTGACAAGCTTTGTTTGGACGCTGACAGAATAAGTCAACGCTGACAGTGTTGACAGTGTTGTCCGATATATGGTTTTCAAACACTGACACGTATTGTCCGATATAGGACAGTACATACAGATAATATATTGGATGACTCAGGATCTCGGACAGAACTGTCTGTTTAAATTTTTATGGCTTGTTTTTGAAGATTGTGTTTGATACAATAAAGTTTTATTTGATTATGTGACAAGGCTAACCTTGCGGTTACGTACCGACTTGGATTAGAAGCAGAACGCCGACAGAGGCAGTAGTTGCATAAAAGAAGAGGATGATATTGTACTTAGATGATTTTCATTGCAAATTGGAGGTTTCGATGAAGAGGTTTGATTATTAATTATTTGGTGTTGGAGTTGTTTTTCACAGGATTGTGACTTATCATATCTTAAAGTCGTGGTGTTCCCTGTCACACTCACACTTTAAAGATAACTTGCTTGTTCGTTTAAATGATTGGTGACGAAGACTTGTCATAACACTTGAAGGAGTTACATTATCGTGCTCAGTGTCTCATGAAGGATGAGAATATTGACAAGAGATCGAGGTCTGCTTATATTTACTCTCATCATATAAGTTCGACGTCACATGGATAGTGCAAGATATAAGGTACAAGCTTGGGAGATTCCACTTCTTCAACAAATAGGTTATATTCGTTTTTCTTCATTCGTAATCTACAATTAGAGTCTACATGGTTCGTGATTCATTTACATGCACCACTCAAGGGGAAGAGTTTATTAGTTGTTTATCTTTAGAAGACCCCTATTGGATGTGACAAAAAGGGGAAGAAGATTCAAAGATCAAGGTATGCAACTTAATTTTATGTGGTGATATGTTTTACAAGAAATCTTACTTTAAGGGGAAGCTTGTTTCATTCGTGAAAGATCAAGATTTGAAGATTGGTTTTGTCATCATCAAATAGGGGAAGATTGTTGGGAATTAATTTGATGAGACAAAACAAGTATAATGAAACAAGAAGGACTTATATGCAAATATAAAGCTTTACAAGAATATGGAGCCCTTTCATACAACAAGGAGGACTTATTAGCAAAAGATGGAGGGACTTCTAATGTAATTAAAGTTTTCTTGTAAGAAAAGTCTTGTATTCTAGTATATATAGAATACAATGACCGTAGGTTTTATTCATCCCATCATTCACAATGTAGTCTTAAAGTTGAGTCGTGTGTTCTAGACGTGTGTGTTCTTGTAAACACGTCTAGGCTTTGTTACTTGTAATCGTTTGAGGTTTAATACAAGTAATCGTTGGAAAAGAAACACCTTGTTCATAATCAATGTTCTAATTCCGCTATGTTTATCATATGAACGTTGATTATCCTAGTAAGCTTAATCGATCCGTGATTAATGGTTTCCACACACATAAGTGAAACTAGAAGAGCCCGTTGTTGATACAGTTTCGAGGCATTAACTTGAATGAAAGAGTTAAGCTAAGGTCTAGGCAAAGATTGGCTAGGAATCAACCATCACCTGCTGTCGCTAGGGGTCGAGGAAGGATACTACAGGGACGAGCTCGTGGTGGACGCACAGGTCGTGGTGGTCCAACATCTGGCTCTTAAGGTATGTAATCTTAACTCTTTCACGCTTCTTAATCTATCTGTATCTAATAGATCATCCATCTTATATCAACTGTTTATGGAACTTATAGGAATCTGATAAAAATATGTTGGCCGCACCTGATGTTGACTTGCTTGATCTCTCAATATCAGACAATTTTGAAATATTTAACTTTTGCTTGGCTATTAAATTTTTTTAACTCTATTTTTGTTGTGTGGCCTTTGTGTCGACCTCACTGGTTTAGACTTTTTTACTTATTTAACTGTATATATTATGTGGGTTATTATAGATTATATTTTATTTTTATGTATGTGTGATATGAGTCTAAGGCACGACAAATGGCAAGAAAGTGTCACTGATGGATCATATGATTCGCTTGCAGAACATTGCGTTTAATCTCGGTTTACTATAGTTACATTACGCAAGCTATCTGTAATATAGCTATATAACAACGGCAACCTTTACGAGCGAGTATGGAAATTTTCGTATAAGCAACTTGTGAGCCCACCTTCAAACGTCGGTAAAGTATCCTCATTTCTGAGTTATCATCTTACTGAAAAGAGTGAAAGATAAATCCTGTATCTTGTATTCATGCTCTAAGAGTCTCGGAAAAACTATTGGCTTTCCTTCCTGATGCGTTGTTACACAAGCACTCTTCACTTTTGACCATGCTTAGTTAGAGTTTTAAAATTAATTTTGGTCTATCTTGCTTGATCTTTGAGTAAAAATGGTGCAGGTTGTGCCTGAGACGTTAGAACCAAGTTTGTAGTTAGCATCCGCTGTTCTTGCACGCGTAAGTTTGCAAAATGATTAACTAAATAGATGGTGATCCTAATTGCAAAATGTATGCTCCTGAGTTCTGAACTTTGTAGTTAATAGCAAGTATCAAGAATGAAATAGGGACAAAAACATACTTATTTCTCTATTGTTCATTATGAATTGGGCAAAAAAAGGTAAAAAATTTGTTCTTTTAATTACATGGATTTTTCTAAATCAAAATCAATATCTAATATCTAATCTTTGTAAAACATACATATTAAATAGTAGGTGAATAAGGAGCAGTAAATAGGAAGTTAACCTCCCCCGAAGTGAGTAAATAAAGTGAGGTAAATTTCCGTAAAATAAATCGGATTTTCAGTAGGCATACCTGAAGTGACCCGCCCGTTGGAAAAAATAGATGCTGCTGAATAGTGTGAACAAATATGATGCTAAACTATATGTGATTGTTCCGTTATTGCGTTACTGTAATAGTTGCCTCTTATGTATTACTCTATATTCAGGATGAGGAATTTGTATTTGACAAAGATTAACCAGGCAACTTGAATTCGGCCGATAGTCCTCTCATCAACCAGATGGAGTATGTCAATAATAGTTAAATGATGTGTACTTCATTTTTGTTCTAGAATGATATTTATCATATATGTATATACGTGAAGTTTTTCATCCATTACTATTGATAACTAGGTTTTACTCAGGTTAAAAATTATCGTTCTAGTGGTCTAATCGAATTGATTATTGGTTTTAAGTATGACTCAATTGATCTTTGGTGGAACAAAAGTGTTGTCGTTGTAGTATAATTAAAATGTGCAAAGACTTAAAGGTAAACGTCGTTAAAGTAAATGGCATTAAAATTAAATCTAAGACTAATTAAAATTTAACTTGTGCAATATTTAAAGCTTTGAAAAGTAAATTAATTTAAATGACTTGAAATTAAAACGTGACGAGAATTAAACTTGACAAATATTAAAATGTAACTTGAAAATTAAACAAAGCAAAACTAAAATCCAAAACCCATAACCATCGGAATCCTCTATCGGAATGTTGTCACCATACCATTGGAGTCCAGATCGGAATGTTCTATCGGAATAAAGGGTGCAACCTATCGGAATGTAACCTATCGGAATATGGTCCAGATCGCAATGTGTCAGATCGCAATGCAGTTCAGATCGCAATGTTGCTTAGGAAAATTGGGCAGCACTTCAACTAAGTAAACCTCAAGAGCCGTCGGAATGTGCGATCGCAATGTGCGATCGCAATCCCAGATCGGAATGAGGGGGATGTTACTTCTATCGCAATCCCGGATCGGAATGCAGTCCTTTGTCCAAACCTGTCACGATCGGAATGTGGAGAATGCACCCGTCGCAATGTGTGTTTACCTTTCTTTCCGATGGAGTACCAAATTTGTAATAAGCTCAAATCCAAATAAGCTAATTCTAATAAGCAGTAACAAAGAACTTGAATGAAATGAAAACAAGGCGAGACAAACAACTAAAAAAGTTAAAACCGTTCAAAATTTAAAAGATGAAACTTAATGAAAATAACTTGATAAGTAAAACTTTTAAGAAAACTTTGAAATCAGTTAAGCCAAATACCAAATAAGCACATAAGATTGTCAAACTTATGGCTATTTTGTATGAAGACTTAAAAGTAAAAAGAAAAGACAAGACTTTTAATCAAATAAGCAAATGGATTAAACAAAAACTTGCTTAATCCGAACTTTAAAACCGAACAAAAGAAGAAGAGTAAAGTGAGATTGGTCAAAGTAAACTTGATCAAATGTAAATAAAGATTAAAGCAACAAAATTTAAAGAACTCAAATTAAAAACACTTACTTGGAAATTAAATGATAATTAAGGTGCAAAACATGTATTTAAATGACATGAAAAATAGACAAGATATGAAAATGGTGGAAGACTAATTGTCACCTTAGCCAACAAAAATGAAAATGAGATACTAATGGTCTATTTATAGGAGATTAGGAGAGTGGTTAGAGGAAGCTTCCTCCTCTCCTTCCTTTCTTGTTAATTGCACTATTGAGTCCTTCCTTCTTAGTCTTTTGTTAATCTTGGACTTTAAGGACTTTTGGCTCGGGATTTCTTTAAACTCGTCTTTTAATTCTTCAATAAATAAGACTCGAGTTCTTCGGCTTTTGGTAAACTTCTGTCTTTTGACTTTTTCTTCGATAAATCTTCAGAAATGGTCTTGGACTTCCGTTCTTTTTGCACTCTCGACTTCTCGACTTCATCTTTCATCTTTTTCTTCAATAAAAGCCCGTAAATGCCGTGTTTTCTCCACTTTTCACAATTTCGTCCTAAATCACAACAAAAACATAAACCACGCATAATTCCGACATAAAAGACATAAAATACACGTTTTGGCTCGGTTATTATTGTAATTAAGTGGTAGAAAAGATGGGTGTTTTCACACCTATCAAATCCCCTACACTTGACCATTGCAATGTCCTCATGCAATGCATTAGTCACAAAGCATGTTTACTCTTTTCATCATAATCAATCCATAGTGGCCTTTATTAAAGAGATTGAAAACTATAAATATTCAAAGTAAAGAAATCAAAAGCATACCTTGGGTTTTGGAAATGTCATGAATAATCATCATCCTCAAGTTTTCACTTTCTCCAAACCAAGCTTAAAAACGAGATCATTGTTATTATAAGTTAGTAAACTAACACGAACTCATGTGGGCCAATTATTCACTTAGACTCCCTTATTCCTAGGTGTATCTCTTATATTTTATTTTTGTCTTGAATGATCACGAAGATGCATTGTTGACTTATTTTGATAGTTATTTAGTCCGAAAACAAAGTGAACGATTTAATCAATAGTTAGCTAAAGGACAAAATCTTTTAAAACTGCTTCTCGGGACCTCATAAAGTTCATATCTTGGCATAACTCGCTTCGCGATTTGAGACCTTTCTCGGACCGATATTTGGTAGCGACTTCATACTTCAAACCTTGAGAGATGTTCATGAAATAATGGTCTTCTCTACATATGGAGATTTCTTCACTTGAAGTTTTGAGAGATATATACTTGGACCACGAATTCTTCATTTTTCTCCAATCTTTATTTTGGATTTTGATATACAACGATCCGCCTCCTTTTATGACTTGGATCTATTTATCCTCATACCTTGTTAGGGTCTTTTCGGATACACTTCTCCATGACTTTTGGGTAGTTTTTGCTTTTCGTCGTGTGTCTCGATCCTTCATATTGATTTTCGATAAATGATTCTTCACATCACTTTGGATCTTTAGCAACAAAATATAGCCCTCATGTCTTGTTAGGAACTTTTTGGACTCGCCAATCTTCGCATCCCGCTTCAATAAGTTATGCCTTGGCTATGAACTCTAATCCATACCGAGCAACTTTTAAACGATCTTGGGCTAGAAGCTAAGTAACTTTTCAAATCGTACAACCTTATTTATTGCAGATAAATTTATTTGCAAGAGATGGGAGAATAGGCTTATAATTAACTCACATAAATTCACGAAAGAATACCGAACTTATAATTGGCTCTATCATCTCTCGTTCTCCACAGTTTAAAATCTCAAGTAATGAGACTCGTGGATGCTTAGCCTATTAAATCAAATTTTTGGGTTTTCGAGTCGCCTATAGGATCTTGCAAACTCTTAGACTTTTTCAAGTTTAGAAATCGCATTTTAAAGTTCCCTTGATAAACGACTCTCTAGGATCAATTATAGGAACTTGCGAAAACTTCTTGTTCTTAACCCGGGAGAGTTAAGACTTTCGCGTTTTATAGCTCCCAATATAAAAGCCTAGCAAAACTTGACTTAAACACGTTAAGGATACTAGCTAGAGTAACTTAGATAAGTAAACTCAGGTTGAATCAAAAGATTCACAACGTTTGAAAACTAAAACCACTTTATTAAAGATTTATTCTAGCAAGGAAAGAAAATAACTATACAAAAGGGAAAACTAATAGGCCAAAATATATCAAAAATTTTGAAAAATGTCGAAAATTTGATTTTCCGGTTAAAATGAGGACAAATACAAGGAAAAGACCACTTAACTTCAATAGAAGTCCCCCCTACACTTAAGATAAATGTTGTCCTCAATGTTTAAGCATGTGGGAGTAAACTCCCCTACACTTAGGACATTGTGCACTTTGTTTAAATCTTGTTAAGGAAGAGACAACTAAAGATATTCCTATTTTAATATTGAGAAAATATAAAATAGTGAATCGAAAAGAGTTTAGGATAGAACCGGGAAGAAGTGAACATGGAATCACGGGTCGTCAAGAATCATCAAGAGGGGATTATTGAAGCTCGAATCCATGATTAAGAGAGGAGAGGAAATAGCTAACCAACGGGTCTCCCCCTACACTTAAGGTAAAAACAAAGAAAAAGATAGATAGATAATTGGGTTGCCTCCCAAAAAGCGCTTGTTTTTGTTATCCGAGTCACGAGCCTGACTCGTCCCCGAATTAAATGGTCTATGGGGAGGCCTCAAATGTAATACCGGGATCAAAGATTGTGTCCTCATTCCCGGAGGAATATAACAAAGGAGAGGCCGGAGGATAGGTCTTGAATGGTAGGAATGTGCTTTCAACATACGAGAAGTATGTAAAATCCTGATCCACGGGAGGTGGGGCGGGTAAAGGAATCACATTGTCATCCTCCAAACACAATGGATGAGGACCAATTGGCAAAGCCGTAAGGTTATCAATCATAAAATGGTCATTGTCACCTCCCGGGTCAAAACACTCATCCTCATTTCCCGGAGAGGGAAATTGATACATCACCCGATTGGGCGTGCATTCAGTAGGATGAGAGGGCAATATAGTAGGAGAAGTAAGAGAAGAATTACCTTCCACCTGCGATACCTTTCCAGTAGAGTCAGAACTCTCCACCTCTGCCATAGAAGGGGGCATGGCTAACAAAGCATGCTCATCAATAGTAGGAGAATCAGAGCTAGCAATGTCCTCAATCCCTTCGTCAAAGAGAGGATTCACCTCACTAGATATGTAAGCGTCATCAAAATCAAATAAAAGGTTCGAATAAATCTTGAAAGTTTCCTTCGGAACGTCTCATCGGATAGTGACACGTCATCACTAGAAGTAAAATCATCATCTTGATCAAAAAGAGGTTTAGAGAAAGTCAAAGAATCCTTTTCCAAAGTGTTAGTGGAAGGAACATCATCAGAAGAAAGTGCATCATACTCATCATCACTGTCGGATGTCAACTCAGATTCACTTGGAATTGGGACAAGGTTATCAGCACTAGACGTATTGAATTCGTCGGATTCCTTTGCAGGAATTGTACTAATATCCTCATCCCTTAGGATGGTTGAATCCTTAGGCTCCGGCATGTCAGGAGAAGGAATAGCATTCTCATCGGTCCAAGAAATAGGACTCTCATCGTCATCACTGTCATAATAATATGGAGGCACAAGAGGAGGAGTATAAGCATTAAGTTTAGATACCTGCTCTTGTTGCTGATCCGCTTGACATTTCTCCTTGATCTTGTTGAAAGCTTCTTGAACTTTTTGAAAGTTGTCATAAAGTGTGGCAATTTGCTCAGGAGGAAATGCACCAAAGAGTTGATGATTTACGGTGTGACGTGGGGGCTCAAAATTATAAACACTGGGATGATAGCACGGAACTTTCTCAAAGACCTTCGATGGATCACAAGAAGAATCTTCGTGAGGGCCCCCATAAATATAGCACCACGGGTATGTTGAAAAACCCGGTGCATCTTGAGGATAGGGATTGTCATAGACGGGAGAGGGTGAGAAAGTATTGTAAGAGTTGAAGTATGAATTTGTTGAATTGCAAAATGGACAAAATCCAAATTGTGTATCGTTGATATCAAAACCACACCGCTCACAAGTACACCATTGACATGTTTGAAAACCATGCCATGGTCGCCCACACCGTCCGCAAGACGGATCCATGAAGAATTATGAATAAGAGGGGTAAAGAAAATAATTAAACATAATAGAGGATAAAGAGGAATATTTTTGGTGCAAAACTTTGAAAAAGAAATGCTTTTTATGATTTTTCAAATGTTTTTGGGGTTTTTGGAAAAATTTTGACACGAAAAATAACGTTCACAAGTGAACGAATCCCAAAAAGCAACGCGTCTCTCACAGAAAACCGTTAATCTTTACGAAAAGAGCCGGCAGCGGCGCCATTTGATACAAGGCTTTTACCTAGTAAGAAAATTATCGTTCTAGTGGTTGGTCTAATCGAATTGATCTTGGTTAACTATGTGACTCTATTGTTCTTTGGTGAAACAAAAGTGCTGTCGTTGTAGTATAATTAAAATGTGCAAAGACTTAAAGGTAAATGTCGTTAAAGTAAATGGCATTAAAATTAAATCTAAGACTAATTAAAATTTAACTTGTGCAATATTTAAAGCTTTGAAAAGTAAATTAATTTAAATGACTTGAAATTAAAACGTGACGAGAATTAAACTTGACAAATATTAAAATGTAACTTGAAAATTAAACAAAGCAAAATTAAAATCCAAAACCCATAACCATCGAAATCCTCTATCGGAATGCTGTCACCATACCATTGGAGTCCAGATCGGAATGTTCTATCGGAATAAAGGATGCAACCTATCGGAATGTAACCTATCGGAATATGGTCCAGATCGCAATGTGTCAGATCGCAATGCAGTTCAGATCGCAATGTTGCTTAGGAAAATTGGGCAGCACTTCGACTAAGTAAACCTCAAGAGCCGTCGGAATGTGCGATCGCAATCCCAGATTGGAATGAGGGGGATGTTACTTCTATCGCAATCCCGGATCGGAATGCAGTCCTTTGTCCAAACCTGTCACGATCGGAATGTGGAGAATGCACCCGTCGCAATGTGTGTTTACCTTTCTTTCCGATGGAGTACCAAATTCGTAATAAGCTCAAATCCAAATAAACTAATTCTAATAAGCAGTAACAAAGAACTTGAATGAAATGAAAACAAGGCGAGACAAAAAACTAAAAAAGTTAAAACCGTTCAAAATTTAAAAGACGAAACTTAATGAAAATAACTTGATAAGTAAAACTTTTAAGAAAACTTTGAAATCAATTAAGCCAAATACCAAATAAGCACATAAGATTGTTAAACTTATGGCTATTTCGTATGAAGACTTAAAAGTAAAAAGAAAAGACAAGACTTTTAATCAAATAAGCAAATGGATTAAACAAAAACTTGCTTAATCCGAACTTTAAAACCGAATCAAAAGAAGAAGAGTAGAGTGAGATTGGTCAAAGTAAACTTGATCAAATGTAAATAAAGATTAAAGCAACAAAATTTAAAGAACTCAAATTAAAAACACTTACTTGGAAATTAAATGATAATTAAGGTGAAAAACATGTATTTAAATAACATGAAAAATAAATGACAAGATATGAAAATGGTGGAAGACTAATTGTCACCTTAGCCAACAAAAATGAAAATGAGATACTAATGGTCTATTTATAGGAGATTAGGAGAGTGGTTAGAGGAATCTTCCTCCTCTCCTTCCTTTCTTGTTAATTGCACCATTGAGTCCTTCCTTCTTAGTCTTTTGTTAATCTTGGACTTTAAGGACTTTTGGCTCGGGATTTCTTTAAACTCGTCTTTTAATTCTTCAATAAATAAGACTCGAGTTCTTCGGCTTTTGGTAAACTTCCGTCTTTTGACTTTTTCTTCGATAAATCTTCAGAAATGGTCTTGGACTTCCGTTCTTTTTGCACTCTCGACTTCTCGACTTCATCTTTCATCTTTTTCTTCAATAAAAGCCCGTAAATGCCGTGTTTTCTCCACTTTTCACAATTTCGTCCTAAATCACAACAAAAACACAAACCACGCATAATTCCGACATAAAAGACATAAAATACACGTTTTGGCTCGGTTATTATTGTAATTAAGTGGTAGAAAAGATGGGTGTTTTCACACCTATCAACTATATGCACCTTCACATGTTTATCGCGTCTATGGACTACTGCCCCTTTTATTCCTCAACCCATGTCTGTGCAAGTACAATCTTTCGGCAACAATATGATGTACCCTCGTAAGGTTTTCTGTTATCAAATGGTTATGCTATTAGCTTTGTGGTTTTGATTGATGTTTAAATCCTATTGCAGATGTGCCTTCTCCTATAATTTATGTTCATGGTCCACCACCAGATTCACTCAGAGTCATGCCTTTTGTTCCACTGTTACCGCCTCAAATGTACTTTTGCTGTTAACCCCCTGTTGCATGCTAATATAGTGAGCCAAATTAATTACTATTTCACGTATATCATTTTATAATGAAAGTAAAAAGATCATTTTCTGATACTACGTGGAACTTCTCTCACGTAGGGCATTGCCAATTATCTAACGGCTACTATTTTGTTGTAATAATGAGAACTTGGTCAGAGATACATACTTGCGCTGATTAATGGATGAACAAGGTTGGGTCTCTGTTAGATTAATAGCAGGCTTCAAAAAGGTTAGCACTTTAGAATAATATTTTTGATTTACTATCTTGTACTTATGAGTGTATGCTTTTTTTAGGCTGAATAAGACATTACAAGATGGAAAATAAGTACACATCAATAAGGCACAACAGAAAATTATGTGGAAAAGAGTATGAACAAGGTAAAAGTTGTGTAGTGAGTAAATTTGATTTCATATCATAATTAGTTGTAACAAAGATGGTTAACGTAGATGCTATACAAGTTTTGATTCAATCGATGACTGAATTACTTTTTTTAGAACGACAATTTTTTACAACTCACACCAATTATCTCACATGTCTCCACTGAGACTTGAACCCACAACCTTTAGGTTAGAGGGCCACTCACATACCGCTATGCCAAGAGGCCTTTGGTATATGCCTAATAAATTGTTATTATTGGTATTTTCATATACGCTCATTAAACACGTTCTATTCATTCCTTTCTTTTCTTTGGCATACCTATGATCCCAAGTACACCAATATAACACTCTGCCAAATGTGCCTCACTGTAAAAATTTAGGCTAAAAATTGCCCAATTCCTCAATTCCAAGTTTAGTTTGCCAGCTCTAATTGTGGCGCTGTATAACCTTGTACAGTTTTGCTAAAAAAAGTTACTTGTAGATCTTGCATATTAATCTGGCAGGGTCAATTGCTTTGTCTTCTATCTAGCGCGTAATAATAAACAAGTTTCATAATCGAGCGTATATATTCTATACAGCTTCCATCAAAATTGTTTGTGGTTTATTATTAGCTGCACACTTTATGTACAGTTAGCTAGATGTATTTTTGGAGCTGGTTCATTATTAGTTGCGCTTATTTCTTATTTTTATTATCTGTCTAAAAGAATAATGATTCCCTGATTCAACTACAAATAGACGGAAAATAAGATAGAAATATAACACAACCGACAAAACTTAGAGTATTAGGATTTCGTCATTCCATAATGTAATTCAATATTTTATGTTGTCCCTAAGTTGCATGCTTACCATAAAGGGAACACGATTATAGTCGGTTATAGTTATTCACCCGAAAATGTCATTTGTGGTTGCAAATGTTATAACTTATAATTTGATATATTTGTATCAAAGATGGGCTTATCCGGTTGACAACAAGCCCACATGCAACTTTTGATGAACCTTGAGCGTTTTTTATCATAGCCACCACACATATATTACATACTTATCATATCTTACTGAATTTAGCGTTGTTTCCATAAATACTGAAGACTGGTTCAAAATATGCATACTTTTCCTATCACACTTTTGATACAAAATCGTGAAAATTTGTTTATTGATTCTAAAGGACAGTTTACTCAATATAGTTGTTCATGTATCGTATCATTAAAAATTTAATTGAGAAAAATAAGGAATGCATGCTTTAAATAAAATTGAAGGAATCAAAAACAAATATCATCGATTATATATTTATATATGTTCCTTTTAACTAACTGAGTTAGCTCAGTTGGTCACTAAGGATAACTTTGGGAGGTTTTTTGGAGATGTTTCAAGTTCGATTCTCACTAAGGATAACTTTGGGAGGTTTTTTAGAGATGTTTCAAGTTCGATTCTCACTAAGGACCTTCAGGGCCTGAATTAAATAGAAGCAAAAGTGGGATTTATCCCCTAAAGAAGAAGTTTCGAAGCTTGCATACTGTCTAATTAGATGTCACTGTAAGCTCAATCACTAACTACTAACTCACCGTTCAAAAACAAAATATATATGTTCTTTTTATGTGGATTTTACAACTGGAAGTGTTGACGTGCATTAAATAACTGGAAGTAGAAGTGTTGACGTGATATCTAGATAAACATATTTAGATACCGTAATCTGTGGATTTGCTTTTAGCTGATCCGGTGGTCTGGGTGGGTGGTGGAAGGTGGTGGAAGCCATTGTTGAGTTGAGAGAGAGAGTGGTTGTGTGTGAAAGAAAGAAAAGATATATTAAACAAAGGAATGAAAACACAAGCAACACCCCTCCTTGGAAGCCTAGGAGGGGTATATATAGTCACACACGCCCCTTAAACTATACATTATACCTAGTCTAGTCTAAGCGTGTGTGACTATGATAACTAATGGGAATTCTTAAATGTCGTCACATAAAGTGAATTTCCAACAATCTTCCCCCATGGGACGACGTGTAGAATTCCTTACAATATTTTCCTAACAAGTACATAATGATTAACAACAAGAGCTTTCATGAAGCGTCTAATGCTGATGATATCTTCTGAGGCCTTTGACTTCAAAACGACTCATCTTTAAAGTAACTTGTAGTAGAAATACTGTAACGGCACGAGCTAAGTAACCCATACACTTCTGGTTAAGGAGAAGCTTCTGAATTAACTTCCCCCTAATTCATGCCACATGATGTAGAATCTTTTAAATAGCTTCCCCCTAAACCGATAATTCTCGTAAGCAACTTCAAAGCTTTCAATAAAGCTTAGAATGATTAAGCGCACAGTGGAATCTAACAAGCAAATCCCACCATATAACATGATAACGTTGCTAAGAGGGATTGAATGTTTGGGGCACACCAAGTAGATCAACAACTTCTCTTCTCACCCTTGAATAATTCTTCTGAATTTTTCTTCCCCCTGAGAAATCAAGTTATGCATACTAGAAAGAATCAAGACATTTATTCCCCCACATAGTTGAAGAAAGTAAATCAATCCCGAGTATGAAGCTCAAATACTGAAGTAGACACTTTATCCCATTCATGAAGTTGACATCGTAACACCAGAGTCAATTAAGTCCCGGAAATGCACATATCTTTTTCCGGAGATGCACCAGAGTTAATTAAGTCCCGGGAATGCATATAGGATAATGATGATAAATAATTGCGACAACCAAACAATTAAACATCGAATCAGTAGTGTACCGTTTAGAGATTGATAACGCCACGAGTTAAAACACTGATTTTCTCTGCGGCTATGACAAATGTCATCCCGGAACGTCTTCAAATCAAAAGAAGGTATGAAGTTCATCACGTGTACTCGTTGTGCGTTCAATGTGTCTTCTTCTTCCCCTTGATGGTTTCGAAACTCGGAACCATCAATAAATCGTAAGCACATGAACCTGAAAATCTCGAGAGAATAATAATAAGCTTAATTATATTCGGTGAGAATCAGTTGTTGATCGAAAATCTCTACTCATAAACTCTCCATGGCCATCTTTGCCAACCCACTTGTAAGCAATTTGAAGTGACCACTGATAGAATGAACCAGATATATCAAACATGAAGCTGAATAAAAATCCTTCAATCTTCTGACTTAAGCTTGCACTATTATTGAATGAAGAACGGTGGAGAAATCTCTAAGTACTCAATGCATCACTGAAGAAGTCTATAAGCACAACACCTCTTGAAATTATCCACGTCGACTAAGCGCGTGACACTGAGTACAACAATGTAACCCCTTTAAGTGATAGTTATCCGAGTCATCAACCAACCACCCCGAACCCGGAAACTAGATAAACAAGTCTTCATTCTAAGATTAAGCACGAGCAAGTTATCTGTTCAAGGATAAAATAAGTACACGCCTTCGAAGAAATTCGTCTACGTCTTCAAATAATTAATACCCGATCCAAAAAAAATCTGTAGTCACTAAAAAATCGCCCATTTTTTCTTGGTCTCGTCTCAAATAAATTTCGTCATTTAGTCACGTCTTTTTGTCACTTTGTCTCATCACTTTTTATCTCGGCACTTTGTCACGTCACTTTTTGTCTCGTCCCGATGATGACCGAAGTATAACTTAATACAAACAAAATTTATACAAAAATACAAATTTGTTTAAAAAAATTGTGTGTATATAAATAAAATCACACGGCCCAAATCAAATGCAATGTTAAAAAATCGATTCCAAGGCCCAAGTCAAAATAATATACCCGGTCCATCAATTAGGAAATAAACTAGTGATAACCTAAATAACTGTCTTAACCCTAAACACTTATAAACTTGCGCCCCCCCTTTTCTCTCCCATCTGAAACCAACTTCACATAGTAAACATCGCTCCTCACCAAACTCCATCTCCTCCCACCCTCACCTCGTTTAATCCGTCCCCCTCCATCTTTCACACCTTTAATCCCATCTCATTTCTAACCTTATCTGATCTAAACCTTAACCGCCTCACCATACAATCAATCCGTCTCAATCATATCAACATGTTCATATTGATTTGAATCAAGTGGCTTCAAGATCTTAATAAAAGATCTCGGGTAGGTTTAAAATATGGTACATGCGATTTTTGAGGTGTTGTATATATTAAAAAACGAAACCAAGTTCGAATCTAACATAGTTGTTAGGATTCGTTCTTATGCCTGAACAGATGTGATTCGGATTGCATGTGATTGATGTGACGATTTTCACTCGAATCAAAGATAGAAAATAAAATATGTGTTATTGTTCTTTCTTTACTTTTGAATATGAACAGGAAGGCTGAACCCTCCACAGATCTGTGATGATAATATTGTTTTCGTGTAAGATCTAAAAGGATCTACACATGCATGACAAAAATCTGAGATCATACTTAAGTTTATGTTTAAGTTCGAGTCTTAGATGGGGATTAAGTGACGATGGGATAAGATTAGATTTGAAGTTGTGGAGTTATAAGGTTAGTTGTTGGTTCTGGTCCAGTCTTTTAAGGTCTCGGAAAGGTTTTGTTTTAATCATCGCAATGATTTTGGTTAGCCATCGCAATGTTTTTTAAAAAAAAAACTTTCATCGCAATCCTTCTGAAATTTTGTCCATCGTAATGAGTCCTCTACACCCCGTCGGAATGTGTTCCATCGGAATGCGTTCCATCGGAATGTGTTCCATCGGAATGCGTTACATCGGAATGCGTTCCATCGGAATGCGTTCCATTAGAATGCGTTCCATCGGAATGCACCGAAAGTGTTCCATCGGAATATTCGATCGCAATGTAGAAACCAATGGTTTTTGCGATCGCAATATTCCGATCTAAAAATCTGAAAACATATCGTACTATTTCTGATTTTTTTGGGATCATGCATCTTCTGAAACTGGGTTTTCTGGGTTAACATCTTATCTTCAAGCAAATAACATACCAGAAAAACAGTACATATAAAAATGGACTAGAACAGTGAAAATGATAACCCATGGACAAAATATAACCAGATGTAATATAAACTGATAGACGAGACAATGACCAAGAGACCAACAATAGAACCATCTCTTTAGACAGATTTGGGGTTTACGTTGGACTAATGATATTGTGACAAAAAAATGACAACTTTTGAACCATAAAAGATAATGAAATTGATATGACTCATAACACGTGACCAAAATGTATCCATGAGACAAAAAGAATGAAAATATTAAACCACCATGACAAAAATGATACATACGGAACAACAAAAAAAAACACCAAAATAATAACACAAAGAACAAACGATCCAAGGATTGAACCGTGGCTCTGATGCCAATTGTGGGATATGTAAATCTTGCTTATGTTTTAGAGAGAGAAAGAGATAGAGAGATGGTGGATTATACACAATTCTAGAGAGAGAAACTTATAAGAACTATGTGAAAAAATGAATAACCACACTACCCTCTCCATCAAAGGAGAGGGTTTATATACCCAAGCCTTGTGATGGGCTTGGGCTTACAATGTTGGGCCGGCCTACACATGTTGTAGGCTAGGCTAGGCTTTGTTTGTTTAATAAAGATATCTAGACTACGAGCTACTACTTAATATATTGTCGGAGTGACCGAATCTTCCTAAATACGTATAAACGTATTTCCAACAATCTCCCCCTAAGGGAGGTTACTCCAAACAAGGGCGTTACCCGAGTTACAATAATGAAATAAACCTAGCATACTATGCTTGTCTTGAGCTCGTAGTCTTCGTCTTTTCTTTTTCTTTTCAGGTGAACATGCTGATGTGAACATTGATATCAGTCTTGAGCATTAATCTCTTGCCTTGATCTCGTGCATCCATCACTAGTGATCTCCGCCTCTTCGTGACACCATGTCCTACATACTTATACCTTTTGTAATTCTTGAAAGCTTCAGAGTTCAATACAGCGGAAGACTTAACTTTTAGGCTTTCTTGAATTAGATGAGGTATTAAGTGTATAAAGTATAAGCATGCGGAGACGACTTCTTCTCAGATTCCACAACGCCACCGTCTTCAAATGCCGCAACATAAGTAGACACGAACGAAATGGCTTTGAACATTTCATTCTAATTCGGTATCATTTTACCTCCGGTCGGTGAAGACCGTTGGACGATATAAAATATCGTACTTGTGGCAGGTAGATTTAATTAAAAATCTCCTTGACAAGATTTCGCGGGTAAACCCGTTCTCTTTACTCGGCCGTCCAAAGCTGACTGCGAACGTAAAGAGTGAATCATTTGGATAAAATTATCCGCATGATTGAAGCCGTCAATTCTGATTCCTGGAACAAGTTTGATTCAATTAAGAACCGCACCATCGTTGCTTTCCAGTTGTCACGAGCTTGATTCGTATAGAATCTTGCAAGTTACCTACCAAGTGCTGTTTGAGGTTAACACTAGAAGGATTTCCACTCATCACTGTGAACACTAAGGTTTCACTCTGAGTGTTCTGGCAAGATCACTAAGATATTGTGTAGAGGCCTGGAACGTGTTTAAATTCATTTAAGAATTAAACCACTGTTGCTTTCCAGTTATCACAAGTTTGATTCATAAAGAATCGCACAAGTCACCTACCATGAGCTTTTTGATATTCGCTCAAGAAGGATTTCCATCTTCATTGTAAATACTTTAGTATTACTCGGATGTTCAGGCAAGATCATGAAGATTTTGCGTATGACTCTTAAAATCTTTCTTACTTTTCACAGTGTGTGAAAAAGCAAGGAAATATGAAAGTGTGTCTTAATGAGATATTTGATGATCTCAAATGGCTCTAGACTCGATCGTGCATTTTGGATTTTAGTGATCAGAGGCTGGAGAGGAGTGCCACCATTTCAATACCAATTTATTCGGAGTGAATAAATCGATAGATAATGTGTTGTCTCCGTGTGATTAAAACAAATATCTTTTAAGAGATATCTGAGTTAGCTGGGATGGGTTGTGCATTGCATCACTGGGTCCATGATGTCTATCTTCAATGTCAAGAATCATTAAGAATGATCTCAATAGCATATGTGTTGACCCGGTTTCTGCCTAAAGTTGTAAGGAGGGCTTCTTTCTTTACACCCTTTATCTTTACAATTCTTTTTCATTCTTCAACCCCTTCAATGCTTACCAATACGTCATAACTAGCACCTTGTTGTGATTGTTCCAGTGCTAACTTAAGTACTTAGTCGGCATTCAGCTACGTTCACAATATTTCTCCATCTTTCCTAAGGACTACTATTTCTAGCTATGGAATGTCCTTGGGAAGATTCCTCCGGTTCTAGAAGAATCATTGGACTTAACCTATCCTACCATCCTTATGTCACCACAATCTTCATCGTCGTGAAATAAATGGGTTGTGGGTAAGTATAAATCACCATGAAAATCCATTTTGATATGCAAATCTCCGTTTTGCTCCCCCTTAACATATGCTACGATATTCGAAAACATTTCGTATATGTCAGGATGAGCCAGCACATTAAGTCAAACCATTTGTAATAATATCCCATATTAAATCGCATTTTCTCCCCCATATTAAAAATATTAACCCAATCGATGTTTTTAATATCAATTGATTTAATGAAGTTTTAACAAAGGTTTTGGGAAGAAAAATGCAAGTCCATGTTATCTTCATGATATCAAACGTATGCGATATGATACCGATTTGTAACATGATCACATATTCACCATATTAGAAAAGAATTGACAAGGTTGGACTTGATAGATGAGAACATCATATGATAAGATCAAATGGTTCTTGTCAGCATATGTTGGTCGCCTCGTCACGTCTGAAGTCATCTCTTGACACCACGTGTACGATTGGTATTCTTGTCTTGACACCAACTTGTGAACTTGGCACTTTCGGCATCGAAGATTCTGAATGCTTGAAAATTGCTCCCCCTTAATTGTTGACCCGTGTTCTATTGAAAGAGCTGTAGTCGTCGGTTGAGTAGTCGCATCGTCGAGTATGTAGATACCAATTGTAGATTGCTATGGTTGTAGAGATGATAGCTTCATAAAAACAAGACTTCTCTTGTTTTAACAAATAAATGCACTGAAACGTACATAGATTTGTGTTAGACCAAGTTATAAAGTAAACTTGATCCCTTACAAGGTTTTAAAGTAAACCTTGCCCGAGAAAATTAATTCCCATTGTGAGCCAAAGCTTTCATAAGAAATACTTGACTTTAATATGAAAACCGGGTTGCAGTCTGAAATAACTACAAGCCATTTAGGCATGTTTTATGAAATATTTACAACTTTTGTACGAACTCTATTTATGGCGCCGTGTCGATATTAATCAACATTTCTAAGGCCGTAAATATTATCGTACCAAAAGACATGCCTTTGAAAAATTAAGTAAAAATATTTTTTGATTTTTCTAGATTTTTCAATTTTTTATGGTTTTTATATGGTTTTATATTTTTGTATTTTGCTTTTGTGGATAAAAATATAAACAATATATACAGATGATCACCAAGGATACGGAGAATAGTTTACCATCACTATTCTTTCGCTTCATCTGCCAATTCCTTTAGAGTCTCAGGCGAGAAGGTTCTCATTCCTAACTTGTCGGCCAAAAATTCAATTCGAGCGCGATCTAAAGCCTTCGTGAAAATATCCGCCAATTGATACTCAGATCGGACAAAGTAAAGCTCGATTACTCCATTTTCCAATTGCTCCTTGATGAAGTGGTAGCGAATGTCAATATGCTTCGACCGGGAGAATTGAACATTGTTGCAGCATAAGGCAATTGCACTTTTGTTGTCGTAGTACATCGGAATCTTGTTGAAACCTAGACCATATGTAACACCCCCAATTTCACAAGGCAGCGGAATATCAACATTGGGTGTTACTTCATAACACATCACACACAGTCATAGGAAACGACCTCAAAAGAGACGTTTTATAAAATAAACCATTCGATAATTTTATTAAATCAGAGTTAACTAAAATTGAGGTCCCACCAATTTATACAAACCTTAAGAGATAATAAAGATTTGTCAAATGTATCGAATGGAAATTGTTTGTTTTGCCTTTACTTTATCCCGCGTGGCTCCATGCTCCAGCTGCTTTTAAACCTATACACCTGAGAATACATGCTAAAATGTCAACACAACGGTTGAGTGAATTCATAGGTTTTTAAATAAACAATCATGGGTTTTTAAATAAATCATAAAGCTTTTGAACACAAGAATCTCATCCATTGGCGATATTGCAACACATACAATACCTATATTCCACACTATTATGCTAAGCTCATGACACAGATGCCTTAATCAATAAATTTGCCCTAGCTAGGTATCTTGCCAAATACCCCATACCTCACGTACAACACACCCAGCTGAGCCTCCAACTCACAGGTGCGACCTGCCTGGGTGGGGGTCATCATTCCCAATGGATCCATTCGTCTGTACGAGCGCCTACCCATCACACGTAGTTAACGGTTCACGATTTATAGGGACTTTTCACTGGCAATAAGCAACTTAGCCTTACTAATAGTGGCTCATTACCTATACAATCAATGCTTGTGTTCATCTTCCAAAAGCATTGAATCAAACGTCTTTACGTTTATTAACAACAACTTGTATTCGTTCAAAGCATAAATTCAAACAACGAATGTTTATTCACAAACATGTATCCTTTCAAAGGATATATATAATCTCATATGATTATTTTGCAGGCAACATGTATTCCCCCTCGCGGGTTTATAAAAACATATAAAGCAGTAAAAGCGAGGCTATGAACTCACCTGATATATCCGTTCCATGTTTATCGAGGACAAAACACCCAATAGTCGACACACGACTTCACGAGATATCAATCGCTCATTGATCAAGAATGAGATGCCCATCGGTCGACATATGACCGAACGAGACCTATAATGAAGAGACGCGTCTTAGGCTCGAGTCTATACGTAATCCATACATATATGTAAATAGTTCACTTTAGTAAGTTTGAACATTGCATAAGTTTTATAACAATTCTTAACCTTTTACAAGATCCGAAAACGTGTCCAGGGCGCATACTTTAAGGACCCGTAACTTCTTCATACGTTAGAGTTATGACCTAAACCAAGCTTCTATGGATAGCCCACGTGGTAGGCTACAATAATGGTCTTCCTGAACTAGGCGTGATTCGGACTCTAAATGGGTCAAAAACAACTTGCAAAATAATGTTTCCGACAGTTTTACATTAGACGGGTTGGTTTTTCGGAAAGTTTGACAGCTTGTATCTAACTGGTTATTCACATCCATATAATGAGGCTTGGTGTTTTAGAAACTACGCCGCGAGTGCTACAAAAACGTTCTTCTGTAAAATTTATCAATTCTGGCCTTAACTGCCTTAAAATCGTGACCAAACACTGCTCAACAGACTTATATTCGTCCAGACTTAGAATTGTTTATGTTTTGACAGCTTTGCAACTATTTTTCCCACATCTTAGAAAAATCATATCTTCTTCGTTATAACTCCGTTTTTAGTGATTCGAGCGGCCACGCGTTCTTTCAAAGGTCTAGTTTTCAGGAAAAATGTTAAATATTAGTAAGCTAACACCAATACCTACAGACTTGGGTGTAAAGGACAGCCATGATCACGAATGGACATGTGCAGTCATTTTTGGGACAGTTTTCGGCGTGACTTTTAGATAATTTAGACCACGACTTAGGGGCTGGTATTAACAGTTTATAGAGTATCTTGGGTGTATTTTAACATCTCCAAAGTTCAGCTTAGGTTGTTAAGAGAAATTAAAAGATACAAGGGCACAAAAGTGACCCGTGAGGCATGATCTTTGATTTTATGTGAACGAAAATAAAAATGAGTTTTAGCTTGGTTAGAGTTGAGAGTACTTAGGGACCAGAGGTTAGATGACTTAATAGGTATATTAAGAGTGTATAAGAGGAAAAGGAAGCTTACATGAACTCGAGACGATGCGAAAAATGTTGAACGGACGAGACTATGTGTATTTAACACGACGGCTAAATGACTTGATTAGGACTTTGTATTTCTTCCTCCTTCGCTTGAACATGGCCTGAATATTTGCTTGTAGTTCCATTCCTGCTGCTAATATACCACACGAAAGAGGTGTTGAGGGTTTAAAGTATATATGTGTTTGTGCTTTGAATGGAGTCATGAAGTGAGAGGTGTGTAGGATTCTTATAGCAACAAAACTTAGAGATTAAGTTTGTGATAAAGACGTGGCAGAAGATGAAGTGGCCACTGTTGGTACTTGAATCTATGGAGGTGATGAAGCAAATTGAAATGATAAGAAAATATGAAGTTGATATCTACGTTTCTTTTGTTTTTTTGCAAGATATAAGATGAGTTTTTGATGTATAAAGCATATCAATATTCAAAATACGTTGGTCTTTTGGTTTAGTAACACGCCACCTCAAGCTAATGAGGTGGTGATGTGTTGTTCTATCTCTCTTTTTTTTTTTTTTTTTTTACTTATGACTCAAAATTGACAATGCCGGTATTATCAAATTCTGATATTTTAAAAGTTCCGTGATTTGAATAATACACATAAAACACGAAAAATAAACGCTTAATATAAAGTAAAAATATCGGGATTCGAAGAACGTTGGTATTTTGATAAATAAATAAGGGCTTATAATTTAAAATACCCTAACGCTTTATATAAACGAATGTCGCCTAAAGTTTTGGCGTAAGTTACGAAGAATGCTCGTAAAAAGAAAATTAAAACAACGACAATAGAAAATATTTCTATGTCATAACTAAAATGTTCCCGGTCGATGACGAACATACTCTTTTCCAATAAATAACAAATGACACGTTTTTGATACGTTAAATCCTTAACCTTTCCGGTTAGTCAAGATTTCAATATTATTCGCAAAAATAATCATGACAAATAAAAGTCGATTAATAAATATTGATCCAAATATTAGAAATTAGATTAGAGCTCGGTATAAATGTTAATTTTAAAGTACGGGTTATTACATCATCTACCCTTTTAGGAAGCGATGTCCCAGCGCTTAATTCGTCTCAATAGTCTTTGGTTTAACGGCGAAGATGTGAGGAATAGAAAAGTCATTGCCGAGGTTCCTAACGAAGGTTGGATGAACAAACACAAAGTGGTGAGTATATGTAACGGCACAAGTGAACAACTTGAATGTATTTTCATACATAACTCGAAGGAGAATCCATTGGAAGCGGAAAATTAGCAAGTCGTCAATTTTTGGAAGTGCTTCATGGTACATAACTACTAGCTTATCAAGTATGTGGCGGTCGATATAAGTTCAAAAAAATACACATGACAAGTATCGAGTCGAAAGGAATAGGAACATTTGAAAATCTTCAATGCGGGAATGAATTCAAAAGAATCGGTGATCACGTCGATCAAAGTAAAATACATATCGTCCACGGGTCTTATAAAAACAATTACGTCGTAAAAGAAAATCGCATGGATCACATATAAGTCCATCGAAACGTTACAAAATAATCAAGACGAGGTAATTAGTACTAGTCATACAAAATCACCTAATTGCATTGATCTTGAACATGCAACCTTATTTCGTCAAAAGCGACACGGAAATCGTTCGGAGTATACATTACTCGATCGGAGGAACTATGATCCAAATCAAATATAAAATCCATCATTAGGCACATATAATCACATTACGACATGCTTGCAAAATAGCCAAGCCATGCCAAATAAATAAGTTCAATCAAGTTAACTCATGCTTGCTAAATAGTCAAGACATGATAAAATGAATATCTGATAGGATTTTCAGATGAGTCCAGTTAAAGGGAAGTTTGCAATATAAAGGATGTTCACGATCTTGATTGCATAGATGCATATCGGACAATATTTTTGTCATCAGAGGGTGCTCACACATGGATCCATACCCAAATGAAATTGCAGGATGCTCACAAACGGATCCATACCCAATAGATATTACAGGGTGTTCACAAACGGGTCCATACCCAAAATATTTTCCCGTTATGTTTGAAAAATTCTTCGATGAACCATCCATAATAACAAGAAAGAATCCCAAGATCTTTTCATTCACGATGAGTTGTGTTGATAACTTAATCCTCGGTCAATCCACAAGTACACAACTAGTGTCGATTAAACAAGTCATTTGTTCTCGGAACAGGTAATGGTTCTTAACGATTAGCTTATAATGCTCGCGATAGTTAGGACACATTAGAAATGGTCCATAGAAACAAATTATAACTCGAGAGAAGACTAACAGGTTACTCATACATAGACGATAATAAATAATGACCATAATGACGACGAAAACGAACGATTCGTACCAACGAAACATGAGTCGAAGAAATACATCCGTATACAAAAATAATCACAAACCAAGTCAAGCACTCTTGAGCCCACTTACTTATAATTTCTTGTTTACATCAAAAGGCGTCCCAATCCATGTAAACAAGAATTTATAAATTTATGGTTCGGGAACTTATAACATTCTTGTTCAAATAAAAAGGCGTCCCGATTTATTTCAACAAGACGATTATAAATCATCCTACTCAGTAATACCCTCACAAAACATGATATCATAACCAAATTAAATGCCAAGAAAATTACAGGGTGTCAAACTTACTCCATGATTTCTGTATTCAAAGGTCCCATTCCATCTGAATAAAGAAACCATAAACAATCTAAGGTCCAGTTGTTTAAAACTTTCTTATTCAAATGTTCCAATCCATTTCAATAAGAGAACCTTAAACGACACATAGTTGGACTATTTAAAATCTCTATATTTAAATGTCCCATTCCATTTAAATATAAGGTACTAAATTGCTCAACTTATGACTACTATGAGCATATCTTTGTTGTATCCAAATTATATAATGATTTGGGTATATATATTTTAGGTCCAACATTGGCATCCTCCTTTTCGCCACAAAACGTAATCAAACACAATTAAATTAAACGTTATATTACGTAGAAGATCTCTCCTTGAAGAAATGATTCTCCAATATCATAAGGAGTGCAGAAATATAATAATACGCTTATCAATTACGTTTCAAAAGGAGATGTCCTAAAATGGCACATCACGATGCGATGACAAAAATCGAGCTTAAATTAGTCGACATGCGATAGATTATGAAACAATATATATGTACCCAAAATATCAAACGAGGTCCATACTCGTATTCGGATAATAAATTAATTATCAAGAAAAGTGATTGGCGGCGAGGCCAAACTCTCTATAAAACCGTATCATAAAATGTACGATAATCACGTAAGGCTCATTGCTTCATGCACAATGCCCTTAAATACCATAGTATATACATTCAATATACATACAAACATTTCTACATACACACATGATCACAATATCACAACCAAGCTTTGGTTTCAAGGAGCCATGAGCGCGCGGATACTTTGTAAGGCAACCAAACAATTTTACGAAAGAGCAGTTATAGTCTAGGTTTTAAAAATGACCTAGTTCGCTATAACTAGTGCTCTGGTACCAATCTTTCTACCGTTTCGACCGCCATTTCCAAACCGTATTGAACTGGTGGACTATCCAATTGATTCTAGTTCTATATGATTTTATCTACAACTTTTAGTTTTACATATTCATATGTTGGTATACGAATTTCTTGACTAAACAGTCCATCTTTACAGCAGGCCAGATTTTGACCTTCCCTTCACTATTTTGGTCATATCTTACTTTCCGGGACTTGCCACTGGACGGGCCACCCGGAGAAATACTCACAAAACAACCTTCTATCCAAATATCTCAAGTATCAATGGACCAAACCTACTGATGTCAATAAAATACCACGTTTCTTTTACTGTCCTGAATTTCAACACAACAACTTTTGATCTAGGTTTGTTTAAGCTTATCTTTTATGTCACAAAATTTATATACAATGTCCAAATCACTAATGAACTATTATATAACTTATAATCAGTAGATTAATGATGAATACATGTTTATAAAAATAATATATAAATCAAAGATTACAAAAAGAGTAATCAAATGATCCTTACAAGCAAAATGATGAAAAATAGCAACAAGGAGTTGATCAAATCCACCATCAAACCATCAATATTAATATTTGAACCAATATCAACACATGAAAGAAATTATTAACTTCAGCCCTTAACTTGGCCCAAAGCATCCTTTTCAAGCTCCAAATAGCCAAGAAAGTGTCAACACAATACTACTAATCAACTTTAAACAGAGAGACTAGTAAATTGGTGGTATAGAAAGTTTTATGATGGTATGTTAGTGTGTGGTTTTGGCGTCACAAACAAGACCAACAAAGATAGTGTGTTTGATATTTTATCAAGAATGAACGAGAATATTTGGTTACTTAGATATGATGGTAATATGCCTATTGGTTAAGCATGGTCTAACACAAAGACACTTGGATGTCTTTACTCTAAAAACATGACACGCCACAAGTGAGAGAAGTTTTATTATATAAAACTTTGTCCCATAATTCGTAAGAGCGGGTATTAACTATTGGACATTTGTTTCTTGATCGACGTGTAATATCTATATCAGGTGAGTTCATAGCCTCGCTTTTACTGCTTTATACGTGTTTATAAACTCGCGAGGGGGAATACATGCTCTTGGTATAAAAATATATGATGTTTATATATATACGGTTTAGAGAGAATACATGTTTATGAATAAACACGTGGTTTGCTATATGCGTTGAACGAATACATGTTGTTGTAAATGAATGTAAGATGGTTGATTAAATGCTTTTGAAAGATGAACACAAGTGTTGATTGTATTGATTATGAACCGCTATTTGCTAAGTGTTGTATTGCCAAAATTTGAAAGTCCCTAAAACCCATGAACCGTTAACTACCCTTGATGGGTAGGCTCTGATAAGACGGATGGATCCATCGGGGATGGCCCCCACCTAGGCAGGTCGCACCTGTGGGTTGGAGGCTCAGCCAGGTGTGTTGTATTATAAGTAAGGGGGTATTCGGAAAAATACCTGACTAGGGCATTATTATACTTAAGGCTTCGGTGTCATGGCTTAGTAGAATAGCGTGGACTTTAGGTATTGCATGTGTTGCACTATCGACAGTGGATGAGATTCTTGTTTTCAAAAGCTTTACGGTTTATTTACCATTATTGTTTATTTAAAAACCTATGAATTCACTCAACCGTTGTGTTGACATGTTAGCATGTATTCTCAGGTGTGTAGGTTTAAGAGCAGCTGGAGCATGG
This sequence comes from Glebionis coronaria, assembly GCA_025667525.1. Taxonomy (NCBI): domain Eukaryota; kingdom Viridiplantae; phylum Streptophyta; class Magnoliopsida; order Asterales; family Asteraceae; genus Glebionis; species Glebionis coronaria. The sequence goes on from JANFOE010002873.1 coordinate 30,463, forward strand.
AGCCGCGCAGGATAAGTAATGGAAAAACAAACAATTTCCATTCGATACATTTGACAAATCTTTATTTTTTTCTTAAGGTTTGTATAAATTGGTGGGACCTCTTTTTTAGTTAACTCTGATTTAATAAAATTATCGAATGGTTTATTTTATAAAACGTCTCTTTTGAGGTCGTTTTCTATGACTGTGTGTGATGTGCTATGAAGTAACGCGCAATGTTGATATTCCGCTGCCTTGTGAAATTGGGGGTGTTACACCATAGTCGGTTAATTGCGATCTCATCCAAAGAATTTGAGCACAGCAACTAGACATAGCTATGTATTCTGCTTCCGTACTGGAAATTGCAGAACTTTTCTGCCTTTTCGATGCCCAACTGATTAGTCGATCTCCTAGTAGTTGCAAAGTTCCACTCGTGCTACGCCTTGTATCTTGACAACCCGCGTGATCCGCATCTGCATATGCCATAAGTGCAATCGAAGAGTCCTTCGAATACCAAAGTCCCCGATTAATGGTTCCTTTAAGATATCGAAAGATCCGTTTCACAGTAGCCAAATGTAACTCAGTAGGTCGAGTTTGATACCGAGCACACATACATATAGCAAATTGAAGATCAGGTCGACTAGTTGTGATATACAGAAGAGTACCGATCATTCCTCGATAAAGTGTCGGATCAACAGCAATTCCATGTGGATCTGCATCAAGCTTAGTTTTTTCCACCATTGGAGTGTCCACGGGGTCGCAAGATTCCATCTTATATTTCTTAAGCGATTCAAGGGCATACTTGGATTGATTGATAAAGATGCCTATGGGACTCTGAGATATCTGAAGACCTAAGAAGAATGATACCTTGCCCATCATTTACATCTTAAACTTGGAAGACATGAGTGTCCCAAACTCATCGGATAAGGTTTGGGTCGAGGCTGCAAATATAATATCATCAACATATATTTGTACCATAATCATATCTTTACCTCGTTTCTGAATGAACAACGTGGGATCCACCTTGCCTTTAGCGAAGCCTTGTGTAATAAGGAATTGTGACAATAGATCATACCATGCGCGTGGAGCTTGCTTCAACCCATAGAGAGCCTTCTTAAGCTTGTACACATGATTAGGATAATCAGGATTCACAAAACCATCCGGTTGTTGAACATAGACCTCTTCCTTGATTTCACCATTAAGAAATTCCGTCTTCACATCCATCTGATAGACGATCATATTCATGTGGGCTGCATAAGCGAGGAATAGTCTAATAGCTTCCAAACGGGCAACAGGTGCAAAGGATTCCATAAAGTCGATGCCCAATAATTGCTTGTATCCACGAGCTACTAGACGAGCTTTGTTCTTCAATATTCCGCCTAACTCATCGAGTTTCACCTTGTAAACCCATTTCAAAGTGAGTAACTACACTTGATCCGGGCATGGGGCAAGTTCCCATACTTCAAGACGTATAAATTCATTAAGTTCATCTTGCATAGCTTCTATCCAACAGGATTGAGTAAAAGCTTGTTGCCATGTCTTGGGTTCAACTTCAGTGATAAAAGCATCAAAATGACAAAACATTGCATTTTCTTGTAGCTGACTTTGTGTGGATACCGGACGATTAGGGTCACCAATAATAGAATCTATAGGATGATCATTTGTCCACTTGCTGTCATGTTCACGAATCCGTGGATTGGAGTAAACCGTACTAGGAGCTTCCTCTGAGGTGGACGACCCGGCTTGATTAGGGTTGGGAATAGGTACACCAAAGAATGGAAGTTCACGCATTTGAGCGAATTCCAAATCATGATCATCATCATCCTCTTCATCATCAGTAGGCATGACATGGGTAGTTGAAACATGTGTTGGTTGAGAATTACTTGTTGAAGGTATATCTTGACCAATTGTAGGTGTAGATGTATCTGATTGTGCTTCGGTTGCTGGAGCAACAACTTCGGTTACCGGAGCCATTACCTCAGGTTCTGGAGCAACAATACTTGGAGGAGTAAAGAATTCATCAAAGAACGGTTGAAACAACGTATCCCATTCAGTCCTAGAAGGTGGTGTAAATGATGATGAAGTAGGGTTGTTTGGGACAAGACTAGAACTAATGTTACTGGGTCCCATTTCATGAAGTGCGGGTTCAGAGCTGCTTTGCTCAGAAGCCATTGCTGTCAGCTCATCAAAATCAACATTCATAGTTTTGAGGATCTTGCGAGAGTTACGGTTGTAGATTCGGTATGCCTTCTTTGCGGGTGCATAACCAATGAAAATACCAATATCAGCCTTTGGTTGAAGTTTTCCCAAATTGTCACCATCATTATTTGGATAACAAAGAGAACCAAATACATGAAGATATGATAGATCTGGTACTTTTCCATGGAGAAGCTCATAAGGTGTTTTACCATGGCTTTTACGATTTAGTGACCGGTTTTGGGTGTACACTGTTGTAGATACTGCTTCTGCCCATAAAAACAATGGAGCCTTTACGTAAATTAACATCGTTCGAGTAGCTTCCATAAGTGTGCGATTTCGCCTTTCAACGACACCGTTTTGTTGTGGAGTGCGTGCAATGGATGTTTCATGAGATATGCCAACTTCTTCATAATAATCACCCAAGATTTGATTCACAAATTCGGTTCCATTATCTGTACGAATGCGTCGGACAGTAGTGTTGAGACGCACTTGAATCATCTTGAGAAATCCGATGATGAATTTAGGTGCCTCATTTTTTTCTTTAAGAAATTTCACCCATGTAAACCGAGAGTAATCATCAACAATGACGAGGATGTACTTTTTGCCACTAAGATTTCAACATGCATTGGCCCACAAAGATCCATATGCAACAGATAAAGTTTCTCTTGGTTGGTGTCTTCAGTCTTGGGTTTGTAAGACTTCTTATTGATTTTCCCCATTGTACACGCGGAACACAAATGATCCTTGTGAAATGAAAGTTTAGGAAGACCATGAACAAGTTCGTTTTTCGCCAACAGATTAATAGCGTCAAAGTTAAGATGAGATAACCGTCGATGCCATAACCATGACTTAGTCTTCGATGCTTTGGAGAGAAGACATACAGGAGAAGCGGCCATCATGTCTTGTAGAGACAAAGTATACAAATTATTCCCTCGAGTACCTTTCAATAAATCAACCCCTTCCAAATTACGAATGAAGCAGGTATGCTCTCAAAAAGCAACTTCTAGGTTTGCATCACAAAATTGTCCCACAGAAAATAAGTTGTGACCGAGACCTTCAACATAATACACTCTTGAAATAATAACATTCCCAATATGATATTCACCATAACCCATTATCTTTGCAATATGATCATTTCCAAATCGAACTGTACCAAGAAACTTGCTGACGAAATTTTTGAGCTGAGAGCGATCTCCGGTCATATGCTTGGAGCAACCAGAGTCCAAATACCAGAGAACAATTTGGACCACCTGTTTTTAACAACAACAGTAGACAATGCATTGGAAACTATTGGTTCCGGAGTGTTAGCAGATACAGATAAAATATTATCAGAATTGCTAACATGTTTATGATCCTTAGATTTCCTGCGTTTTCTAATGTGAGTTTTAGCACTAACAGGTTTTACTGTTCCAACTTTCTTAGGTTTTGGTTTATTCGCGGGCACTACAGTGGGAGTAGACCTATTTAAAGGGCCCTTGGTTCCTACAGTAGTGTCGGTGTTCCTAGTTAAAGGACACGCTTGTGTTTTGGTAGCCTTGGTACTCCTAGTTAAAGGGCACGCTTTCTTCGCTTTAGTGGGAGTGATCCTAGTCAAAGGGCACATATTTCCTACTATAGTGAAAGTTCTACCAGTGGGGCGCCACATCCAACCAACTTGGGTTAACGCTTTCCCAGTCGGTTTCCATTCTAATCCATTTTTCCGGGCATGCATCTCATTCACATGGTCAATAAGGCAAGAATCATGACGACTAGAAAACATACATTCATTGCAATTCTAACATTTTAAATTAGAATTCACAGTAGGCTTAGAACGCTGCACAACCGCAGAGCCTTTAGGTTTAGCTACATGATTCTTTTTTTTCAAAACAGAAATAACATTCCTAGGATGGGCTTCTACTTTCTTCTTCACTTGACTACTAGATGGGGGCAAGATCCTATCATTCTTCTTGTTTCTTTTAAGCTTAGATCTTTGAGCCTTAATAGTGGTGCTTACTCCTGTAGAAGGCAACACGGGAATATTAGAAGTTGGTTTTGATTCCGCCTTATCTTTAGTGACCAAAGTTTGAGATGGTTTAGTCCTAGGGTCCTTATTAAGTGGTGTGACGGCTATAAGGTTCCTTTTGATTGCACTAGAGGACGATGCTGAGATAGTGGTTGTGGTATCCACAACATTCTTACCTTTTAGAGTACGAAGTGTTTCTTTTAACTCAGCCAAGACCAGATTTTTATCACAAATTTGTTCCCTTAAATCAGATATTTCCACCGACTTTCGATTCAATTGTTCAATCAATGATTGATTATGTGCAGTGGTATTAGCACATGCGGGCTTTACTGAATCGAAGAGTTGTGTATTTTTCTGTTTTAAGTTATCAACTTTGGACAAAATCTTGGAAACTCGATTATCTAGATCAAGTTTTAAATTCTCAGCGGCCTCAAGTACGTTCACACAGTAAAGCTCCTTAGATTTCTTTATGTCTATCGGCAAAGATTTAGCAACTTTGTCACTTGGCTGACGCTGTTTTGATTGTATATTCAATCGAAAATTCTTTTCAAAGTGTGCATCATCGATATTAACACCTTCAAATGACGTTTCAAAGATTTCTTGAATAAATTGTTGCTTGCATTCAAGCGAAATACAATGTGTTTGAATCTCATCAAAACGTTTTGAAAGCGAAGAATATGAATATTGAAGCTTTAAAAATTCAGCTTCAGATTCGTGACAAGTACTATCTACCACATTATCCATAGATTCAACATTATGCACAATAGAATCATTATCAACACTTTTATTCACACAGACGGAAACTATATCATGAGACATCACTTACTTCAGAAGCTGATCATTTTGGCGTGAAACCCGTTCTATTTCAATTAAACTGTTTTCATAAGCATCCTCCATTTCATTGAAAACACGTCTAACTTCTTCTATTTCCAAAAGCAAATCTTGATCAAGATTACTAAGACAAGCTTTAACATTCTTTACAAACGGAACAATTTCATCTCGGAACGCAGCTCTAGTGTGCTCAAAATTCCATTCATCGTCCGTTATGGCCGAAGCCGTCGTACATTCCAAAATGACCTTGTCAAAATCGGCTAAGTGTTGGTGAACCGCATTTAAGTTAACGGACGCCTTGCTTACCGGTGGAATTAACTTTGTTGAATTCGTTTTGACAAGTGTAGGAGACGTACTAGGAAGGTTTTCATTTGACAAACTTTGGGGCACAAGAACTGTCAATTCAGCTAATTCCTTTTGTAAGCGAATGCGGGTCTTTTTAGAAAGTTGATCTTTATTATACGTATCATAATCAATCGTATGGAATTTTGAAAGCATTTTAGAATGAGTTTCTTCCGCAAGTGATTGTGTCTCCTCAGTACTACGAACAAAAGGTGCTTCTTTCGATTTGCCAATTATGGTCATATCATAAAGACCGGGAATATATTCCTGAGCTTGTTTTGCATAACCTGGATTAGGTGGTAAATCTTGAAGACGCTTAAGTTCAAGTTCTTTAAATGATTTAGTTAAAAGATGAACCTTTTCTGTGGAAGCGTATTATTTTAAAAGCTGTTGTTCTTTAAATTTAAGAAGCTTGGTAGCATTAATTTCCGATTCAAACTTTTAGACTCGAGAGTTTCGAAATCCATTTTAAGTTTCTGAAAATCGTTGACAACCGACTCTTTTGCTTTTAATTCATTGGAAAGATTAGCTTTTAATGATTCTATTTCTTTCAAGTGTTCAATCTTTTCAAAACGAAATTGGTCAAATTCAGAACATGTTATTTTCTCTTCTTGAGGGACCATTTCAAAAGCTTTGACCTTTTCTTTATGCAACGCAAGCTCAGCAGTTAGGGTGGAATTGGTATCTACGGATTGTCTGAGGGCCATATGCATTTGATCAATAATATGTTTAGGTACCATGACCAAATCATGTTGAGCATAAAATTCCATACCCGTCGTAGCATTTGGTTGAGGTTCACTCAAATGTGTAGGATTAGGTACCACATCATTTGAGTTACTAGTCCCCGAATGCTGTTCGAGGTTGTCATTTTCATGCCCAACTTGATGTTGGTTATCATCAATATTATTAGATGTGGTTGGTACCTCACTGACGACATTAGAACCGTAGTGAGAGAGATTAGCAACGAGAGCAGCTTGGGCAGAGTGAATGTCATCACAATCCGAATCATATGCGTCAAGGTCATCAGCTTGATAAGCTGCATTAGAAGTGGAAACGACTACAATGCCTTCAGTATCTGCTGCCCCTGGGTCTGCAAGAAATGCTAACTCCTCTGAATCCAAAATCTTCCCCTTAGACTGAGCATCAACCAAATACATCTTCTCACGAAACCATGCATCATCCCTCCTCCTTTTTGGCTGAGTGCATTCCCTAGCCATATGACCTTGTCCTCGGCAATTGTAGCAAGTCACAACCTTTTTAGGACCAATGGGGCTTCCATTTCCATTAGCTTGAGAATTCACAGCTTGAGCATTCACAGTCCTTGTAGGAGGTCCATATGAATTTTGCCTTCCCTGAATAGGTTGCACTGTTACTTGACCATCTTGAACAGTAGCTTGTTTTCGAGGATTTGAAGAGGTGTGGAGCTGATTGTTTGTTGGTGGAAATCCTCTAGTTGCAACAAGTTTTGACAAGTAGGCGGTGAGATGGTTTAGTACATCAGCTGGCGTATCATTTGGAGTAAAGACCGGTGCTTGGATTGGTGGAAGTTCATAAAGTAGAAAGCTTGTGCTGGTTGTGCTTCTATTGGAAAATATCCTTGCTGAGGAGTATAGCCCATTGGAGAAGTGTTGGCTTTTGATGGTGATGTCTGATATGGTGGTTGCTGTGGAAAAGATTGTTGATGAACACTTTGTTGATATTCTTGTTGTGGCATCATTGGTGGTTGATAAGATGGTTGCTGTGGTTGCTGATAGGTGTATGGTGGTGGCTGCTGCAAGTATGATGGTTGTTGATAAGTATAGGCCATGTTTTGTTGAGAAGCATACATGGCAAGTGGATCATGAACTTGAGGTGTAGACAACCGAGCTTCAATCACATGGCATTCGTGTTGCTGAAGAAAAGCTTGAAGTTGATCCACATTGGTGTTATGCAAGTCCTTAGCCAATCTAACATCCGTCATGTATTTTTTCCATTCTGGAGGAAGGGTGTTCAAATACTTGGTGTTCAATTGAAAGGTAGGAATTGCCATGCCATAGCTATTGAGCTCATTCAACAATAGGGTAAATCTCAGATAGTAGTCATTGAGAGTCTCCCCTGGCACATAGGCAAACTTATCAAAAGTATCATAAAGCTTACACACTCGTTCTTGTTTAGTTAACGAGGTGCCTTGCATTAGAACACGAATTCTATCCCATAACTCTTTGGCAACTTTATGTTTGCTGACGAGTTTGTAGACATCTGGAGGAAGGGCTTGGAGAATGATATTTGTAGCATACTTATCACATTTGTCTTGAATCTTCATATCTCCAGTCAATTCACCCGTTGTGCGAGGACGAGTAGTCGTACCTTCCGTCACTGTACCATAATCTAATGGTCCATTGAGCATCGATGCCCAAATTAGATGTCCATTCTCCTTGTTCAACATATAAAGTTCCATTCGGGAAGCCCATTCCTCATACATAGTCTTCACCAACATTAGTGGACGATTATCCGTACCCGAGAGGATGGACTTATTCGTAAGAGATGTGTACTCCATTTCAATAAGTGAAGATTTACAAAGTTGATCGATCAATGAAAGAAAGTAAGTGTGTTTGTTGTTGTGTGTAGAAGCTGAGAAATAATGTTAAAATCCCCTAAAATATGTTTTCGATAAACCAAAAATTCCAAGATGAAATTGCACACAAAATTTTCAAAAACACGTTTTTAAAAAATCTTGGAATACTTGTTGCCCTATCGCAATGCCTAGAGGAATGCAGTCGCAATGTCCAATCGCAATAATTCCTATCGCAATAATCCAATCGCAGTAAATCCTATCGCAATGTTCCAATCGCAATAAGTCCTACGCAATATCCAATCGCAATAATCCAATCGCAATACCCCTGTCGCAATATCCTGTCGCAATACCCTGTCGCAATATGGATCGCAATAACAAGAGCTCCAATCGTAATCCAATCGCAATACACTGAAAACACTCCAATCGCAATCCCAATCACAATGTGGATCGCAATGTCTAAACCCTAGATATTGCGATGGAGAGGTTGTCGCAATGGTACAAACAGTGGACTCTTTTTACCACTTTTCTCGGACAAAACACACCAAATTCGAGATTTTAAGCCAAAAATTGATCCAAACACCCAAAAAATTTGTGTTTTTAACCAAAGTAACAATACCAAATCACTACCACAACTATGTAGATGATTTGTATCAAGAAAAAACCATAAAAAACACAAAAAAAAATTTAGACGTGTGAAATCGGATCAAAATAGCCGTAAAAATCAAGAACACAAACACAAAAACTAAGCAATCATCCCATGGCTCTTGATACCATTTGTAGGATATGTAAATCTTGCTTATGTTTTAGAGAGAGAAAGAGATAGAGAGATGGTGGATTACACACAATTATAGAGAGAGAAACTTATAAGAACTATGTGAAAAAATGAATAACCACACTACCCTCTCCATCAAAGGAGAGGGTTTATATACCCAAGCCTTGTGATGGGCTTGGGCTTACAATGTTGGGTCGGCCTACACATGTTGTAGGCTACGCTTGGATTTGTTTGTTTAATAAAGATATCTAGACTACGACCTACTACTTAATATATTTTCGGAGTGACCGAATCTTCCTAAATACGTATAAACGTATTTCCAACATAATCCACAATCAAACAAAATATATTCTTAAAACTATGCAATTTATTCTTTTCCTTAAAAGTTAGATAATCTTAGTTCGTTTTCTTATCTTATGTAGAGGTGGGCAAACTAACCGATTCATGATCCGATCTGGAAAAAAAATCAAAAGCAGTTTAGAAATAACCGTTTTTTAAACAGATTTTTCTCAATTTGATCTGGTGATTCGTAGCCGGTTTAATAAAATGACCGGGATCGAATTAAAAATCGGTCAAAAACCTAACCGACCTGGTTAAAAACCGGCTAAAACTGATCTGATCCGGTTAAAAGCCAAGTAAAATCTAACAAAAAACCAGCTTTAAACCGATCTGGTTTAAGTCAAACTGGTTTGTTGACCGGTTGACTCAAATCGAACCAGATTACAAACCAGTCCGGTTTAAAAAAAATATCCAGTTTGCTCACCTCTAATATTCTGCACAGCCTGCGGTTAAGGTTACGGTTGCTTCATCCGCGTCCTCCTCACCATTACCAAGTCATTCACATCGCACCAAACCGTACCATTATAAGAAGCAAGTAACTACGGGAATGATAGAGACAAAAAAACCAAGCTGCTACTTTAAAAAAGTTCTCATCATGGATCATACAGTCGCGTTGAATTTCCATTGTGTTATGTTTATTGTAATATACAAATCGAAACCTTATCTTCTTGCGAATTTTGCAACGAATAATTATTTTCTTCCTCTTATTGGATCAACATTTTTATCCTTTTTGTATGTTATGCATTGGATAATTATTTTTTGTATACTTAAATGTAGGATATGTAAATCTTGCTTATGTTTTAGAGAGAGAAAGAGATAAAGAGATGGTGGATTACACACAATTCTAGAGAGAGAAACTTATAAGAACTATGTGAAAAAATGAATAACCACACTACCCTCTCCATCAAAGGAGAGGGTTTATATACCCAAGCCTTGTGATGGGCTTGGGCTTACAATGTTGGGCCGGCCCTACACATGTTGTAGGCTAGGCTTGTCTTTGTTTGTTTAATAAAGATTCTAGACTACGAGCTACTACTTAATATATTGTCGGAGTGACCGAATCTTCCTAAATACGTATAAACGTATTTCCAACATTAAAATTGATCTAACCATTGTCATATTTGATTTAACAATACTTATTTTATTTCTCATATGGTATGAAAGTTACCTACCGTGTATGATTACAATACTCATCATTTATACAACTTTAAACTTTTGTTAACAATTTTAAATAATGGAGATGAAAAGACATATTACCTCCGTCCCATATTAAGTGTCCACAATAGAATATTCCAAGTCTTTGTTATTGAACTTTGACCATAAATATTTGTATTTGTGTTATATAATACTTGATGAAAGTTATATGAATTGATTCGGTTTTAAAATGTATTTTCATTGGTATAAAATTTCATCAAGTATTTTATAACACAAATGAAAATATTTACGGTCAAAGTAAGATAAAAAAGACTAAAAAAGCCTAAGTGGACACTTATTATGGGATGGAGGGAGTACAACAGTTTCACAAACAACATGTCGAGTTCAATCCGGTCAAGTCAAATTTAAACAATTGTTTTAAAAACATCAAGTAGATGTATCTATTAGATGTTACAGATAAATTACTATGAATTTTAATGGGAGTTAGAACTTTATTTAACCCTTAATTTGGGATAGGAATGTGAATGCCAATTTTAACTTATGTTTAACATATCTTTCAAAAAAATTACGAAACCAACCCGCCCATTATATTATTCGGATTTTAAAAAAATTTAAAATACTAAGAATTTTTTTATATAAATTCAGATTGAATTCAATATTTTTTTGAAAAAAAGCTATTTTTAACATAAATTTAACGTTACTTTTACGTAAACTATAACTAAAATATCCTAAAGGTTAAATTAAAAATTCAATAAACAAAAAACGCACAAACCATAAACCCTCTAGAACAATAACAAAAACGACCCCCACCCGTTGGGCGGGTTATAACGCTAGTATATATATATATATATATATATTATATATATAATATATATATATTATCTATATATATATATATATATATATTATATATATATATATATATAGAGAGAGAGAGAGAGAGAGAGTTAGGATCAAATGAGAAGAAACCTTAAAATAAGAAGGATAAGAAGAAACTATAACCGCATATTCGAGATGCATGCACTTAAATTAGATGTATTTTTTTTAATCTTAGATGCATTATAATGCATCATAACATGTTTTATAACTTTTAATTAGATGCATATACGTAAATTAGATGCACTTCTTGATTTATTCTATGTTTTTGTTCCTCTACACGTGCCCAAATCAAGAAAATCAATTTGTACCATCTACACATCAAATTAACTTTCGAAACTCAAGATAGTGCATCTACATGAATACAAATGCATCTAATGCAAGTCGTTGCATCTCGATTGTGTGGTTTTAGTCTCTTCTCATCACTTCTTATTTTAAGTTTCTTCTCATTGGATCCTTACTCTATATATATATATATTATATATATATAATATAATATATAGATATATATGATATATATTATATATATTATATATATATATATATATATATATATATATATATATATATATATATAATATATATATATATATATATATATATATTATATATAGTATATATATAGATATATATATAGATATATATATATATATTATATATATATTATAGATATATATATATATATATATATATATATATATATATATATATATATATATATATATATAGATATATATATATATGATATATATAAATATATATATATGCATTATATATATATATATATATATATATTATATATATATATATTATATATATATATGATATATATATATATATATATATATAATATATATATATATATATATATATATATATATATATATATATATATATATATATATATATATATATATATATATAATATATATATATTTATATATATATATTATATTATATCATAATATCATATTATAATATTATCATATATATAGATAGTATA
>JANFOE010002874.1:0-34573 GCA_025667525.1 Glebionis coronaria
TTATTAATGGAGTTAACAACATTTACATCATATCACCTTGAGGCTCTTTAAGATGTAAAATTGCTCCTTATTTATAATCCACACCCGAAGGCTCCTTGGACGTAAACAAGGGAATTGACATTCACCATCCCACCTTAAGGCTCATGATGATGAAGCAATTTTTATTAAACATGTCACCATGCCATAGACCCTAAGGCTCTAATGACAAGGTTAGTGCTACATGACTCTCACCCGAAGGCTCATAGAGAACATGTTTTTATTTGTTCTTATTATTATTATGATATATATAGTAATCCAAATTTCCGCAATCCCATGATCAAAAGTCCATGACGCTAAAACCTTAATGTGTTCTCACTTTAAATACAAGGGAAGAAAAAGAAGGAGTTACGAGTTAAGATATTAAGCCCAACCCGCTAAAAACTTCATTTATTAAGCAATTATTATTCAAGTGTGAAAAATAAATACGAGGAGATAGAATCAAACATAAAATACTTATACAAGGAAGAATTAACCTCAAAAACTTATGATTAAACTTTATCATCTCTTGTTCTCCATATTGTAAAATCTCAAAAATGTGAAATTAATTGATACTTAGCCAATTAAATCAAAGTTTTGGGTTTTCAAGTCATCTATAGGATCTTGCATCTTCTTAGACTTTTTCAAGTTTTAGAATTTGCGTTTTAAAGTTCCCTTGATAAACGACTTTCTAGGATCAATTATAGGAACTTGCGAAAAGTTCTCGTTCTTAAACCTGTATGAGTTAAGACTTTCGCATTTTAAAGTTCCCTATATAAAAGTCTAGCAAAACTTGATTTAAACACGTTAAGGAAAAAGCTAAGGTAAAAACCAAGTCGAGTCAAAAACTATTTTTATTTTCACCAACGGAAAGCCTACATTTGTGTCAAAAACACTTATTTTCTTTATTACTAAACACAAAATACACTAAAAATTTAAATTTTTTAAGAAAAATGAGAAAAATGATTATGTTTGAACACGACAAAAGCAATTGCAAGCGATTATATCGATTGACTTCCCCATGCTAAAACCAAACATTGTCCTTAATGTTTCCTAGCTCAAGAGTAACACCCCTTGCTAAAATACGAAGAGTCTAATGCAAAAGTCCTAACATGGTAAAAGCACGCAAATATATAAGCCGTTTATTAGTTATGCTTCAAGATAAAACGCTAGTCGATAAAAATCAAAGGATAGTGAGTGTGCTCCTTTTTGACAGTCAAAGTACGGAAGCTCGAGTGGACCGCAAAAACCTAACACGAGAATCTTCAATGACTAGGGTCATTCCTAAGATTCACCACACAACAAAACACGAGCACGAGCTTGAAAGATCAAGCCTTATTAGTGTTAGAAAATAGAAAGAAGATAGAATGTATGGGAATCCCCCACAAGGAACCTCATTTTTGTTAACCGAGTCATGAGCTAGACTCGATCCCCGCATTCATTGGTCTTTAGGGAAATTTTGAAGATCCGAAACAACCTCCGTAGGTATGTCCCCTCCAAAGTAGTGCTTCACACGAGGACCATTAACCTTTAAGTTAGGCCCGTCTTTTTGAGCAAGCTCAACGGTGCCATAAGGGAAAACTTGTGAAATGGTGAATGGTCCGGACCAACGGGATTTAAGCTTGCCCGAGAAAATCTTAAGTCTAGAGTTGAATGAGAGGACTTGATCACCAACATTGAAAATGCGATTTTTTTATCTTAGAGTCATGAATCCTCTTAGTCTTCTCTTTGTAGATCAAAGAATTTTCATAAGCTTGATCCCGTAATTCACTTAGTTCATTCAATTGAACCTTGCGATGATCACCCGCGATCCTCAAATCAAAGTTACAATGCATAAGAGCCCAATACGCCTTATGTTCGAGTTCAATTGGCAAGTGGCATGCCTTTCCGTAGACCAACCTAAATTGTGTACAACCAATTGACGTCTTGTAAGCCGTACCGAAAGCCACAATGCATCGTCCAATTTATCCGACCATGAAGTGCGATTTTGTCCAATAGTACGCTCCAAAATCCTCTTAAGAGCTCGGTTTGAAACCTCCACTTGACCACTCGTTTGAGGATGATAAGCCGTTGAAAGTCGATGAGTGACACCATATTTCTTTAGAACTTTTTCAAATTGTTCATTACAAAAATAGGTCCCACGATCACATATTATAGCCCGTGGAGTTCCAAACCTAGCGAAGAGTTGTTTCAAAAATTTAACCACAACTCGAGCATCATTCGTAGGCAAAGCCTTAGCTTCAACCCATTTTGACAAATAATCCACGGCTACAAGAATATACTTATTTCCTTTTGATGATGGAAATGGCCCCATAAAATCGATCCCCCATACGTCAAAGATTTCACAAACTTGGATAATGTTTTGGGGCATTTCATCCCTTTGTGAATTCTTTCCTTGACGTTGACAAGAATCACAAGTTTTGAGCAAGTCTTGGGCATCATGATATATGGAAGGCCAAAAGAAACCGGCATCAAAGACTTTTTTCGCGGTGGCGTTGGCACCATGATGTCCCCCGGTGGGTCCCTCATGACAAGATTTAAGAATATATTGAGCTTCCTTGCCAAACACGCACCTACAAATCACTTGATCCGTGCACACTCAAAACAAATAGGGGTCGTCCCAAAAATAATAGGATATATCCTTGAAAAATTTCCGTTTTTGTTGGGACGACATACCCTTGATCACAAACTTCCCCGCATGGTAATTTGCAATGTCCGCAAACCATGGGTACTATCATCACCACGAAAAGCAATCATACCAAGCGCATCGAGAGGAAATGTTTCATTAATTTCCTTGTTCTCTCGATCGCTTTGGTGGGGATTCTCAAGTCGAGATAGATGATCGGCCGCGAGATTCTCGGCTCCTTTTTTGTCTAGAATTTTGACATTAAATTCTTGAAGGAGGAGAATCTACTGGAGCAATATCAGCTTAGCATCTTGTGTATTAAGAAGATATTTGATAGCCGAGTGGTCCGTATATACTATGGTTTTAGACAAGACGAGGTATGGTCTAAACTTTTCAAAAGCATACACAACGGCAATTAACTCCTTTTCCGTTGTAGTGTACTTAGTTTGAGCATCCGTCATAGTCTTACTTGCATAGTGTATAGGCAAGAAATTTTTTGTCTTACGTTGCCGCAAAACCGCACCTACCATAATCACTAGCATCACACATAATTTCAAAAGGTAGATCCCAATCCGGAGCAACTAAAATCGGTGATTCAGTTAATTTCCTTTTAAGCATCTCAAAGGCTTTTATGCACTCATCCGAAAAGAGGAATGGAGTCTCTTTTTCCAAAAGATGGGTCATAGGTCGAGCTATCTTAGAGAAGACTTGGATAAAAAGTCTATAGAAGCCAGCATGGCCAAGAAAACTCCTAACTCCCTTAACGGTGTTGGGTGGAGGTAATTTGGCAATCACGTCGATTTTAGCCCTATCAACCTCAATACCGGCCTTAGAGATCTTATGTCCTAACACAATTCCTTCTTTGCACATGAAATGACATTTTTCATTGTTAAGCACAAGATTTGTTTCCTCACAACGTTGCAACATTCTTTCCAAGTTAGAGAGACATGAAGTGAAAGACTCCCCAAAAACCAAGAAATCATCCATGAAGACTTCCATGGTTTTTTCGATCATATCATGGAAAATGGCCATCATACACCTTTGGAACGTCCCCGGAGCATTGCATAACCCAAAAGGCATTCTACGATAAGCAAATGTTCCATAAGGACAAGTGAATGTGGTCTTTTCTTGATCACGAGGGTCTATAGGAATTTGGAAATAGCCGGAAAATCCATCTAAGAAGCAATAGAATTCATTTCCCGCTAGTCTCTCTAACATTTGATCCATAAAAGGTAATGGAAAATGATCCTTCTTAGTGGAATCATTAAGCTTCCTATAGTCGATACAAACACGCCAACCGGTCACAAGTCTAGTCGAAATCAATTCATTATCCTCATTAGTAACAACCGTCATTCCTCCTTTCTTTGGAACACAATGCACGGGGCTAACCCATGGACTATCGGAGATAGGGTAGATCATTCCGGGGTCTAGAAGTTTCATAACTTCATTTTGATCACCTCATGAATCTTTGGATTGACCATTCTTTGATTTTGGATAGCGGGTTTATAATCTTCCTCCATCTAAATTTTATGAGTACAAAATTTTGGATCAATACCCTTGATGTCGGAGATTTTCCATGCAATGGCCCGTTAATGTTTCTTAAGCACCTTAATAAGTTCATCCTTTTCATTAGCCTTCAATCCCTTAGCAATAATCACCGGTAACTTATCTGTTCCTTCAAGAAAAGCATACTCCAAATGAGTGGGAAGATCCTTAAGTTCTAATTCGGGTGCTTCTTCAAGAGAAGTTTTCACTTTTGTTATATTTTCGTTCACAACTTTAATTTCCATAGGAGGTGATTCAAAAGGATCCATATTCAACAACTTTTCAATTAAAACAATATCTCCCTCTGGATCAAAATTCTCACTATCAAACTCACTAGTATCAAATGGTGTGCTAAGGTAATCATCAATTTCCTTATTGATTTTTGAACGACCATTATCCTTGATCTCTTCTAGAATGAAGTCCCATCCCTCAAATGAAGTGAGTGGAGGTATAGCCAAATAGATAATCAGATTCGATGAAGTGGGATTGCCACTTTTGGAAATATCCGAAAAACCAAGCATATCTTGCAAAACATCTTCACTAGCAAAATCAGTCACATCGATTTGATTGATTGATTCCTCGTATTACTTGGAAGAATATCTCAAGATATTACCAACATCAAACGTGATATTTTCATCATCAACATGTAAAGTCAAATTCCCTGCTTTCATATCAACGTAAGCACTAGCCGTCATTAAAAACGGTCTTCCCAAAATAAGAGGTACAAGAAAATCTTCCGGATAATCGCAAACTACAAAATCCGTTGGAAAGACGAGTTTCCCTACTTTAACAAACACGTCCTCGTCTATTCCTTTTTGAAAGGCGGTCGATTGATCCGCAAGCGCGAGAGTCATCTTAGTAGGTGTAAGCTCGGGAAGTGATAACCTTTTCCACACGGAAAGAGGCATCAAATTAATGCTAGCGCTAAGATCGGCTAATGCTAAGCATTCTTCCATATTAGGGAAATCACATGGTATCAAAAATTGGCCCGAATCTCCAAGCTTTTTGGGAAGCTTTTGTGTAAGAACCGCGGAACAATTTTTATCTAAAGATGTAGACACTTCAACCAATTTCCCTTTATCGTTCATCAACTTTTTGATCGTTGAAGCAAACTTAGGCATGTAAAGCAATGCATCCGCGAAACTAACATTAAAATTAATTTTCTTAAACATTCAAGAAATGTGGATATTTGAGCATTGGATCTTTCGCGGAGCTTCTCTTGGTTAAGTCTCGAAGGGTAGGGTAGTGTGGGTTTAGTCTTCGGAAGCTCGGGTTCTAGAATAGGCAATTGGTCTACCTTTGGTGGAATAGGAATTTACTTTTCTCTTACCACCTCGGGTTCTTGCTCCACTTCCCTCACCGGAGAGGTGCTAACATGTGGAGGCAAAGGTCCGTTAAAAGTCTTCCCACTACGTGTGGTTATAGCTTTCATCTCACTCTTCGGGTTTGGAATGGTGTTGCTAGGTAAGCCACCCGAAGAAGAGGAGGGTTTGCACATAAAAGCCTCAAACATCAAAAGTAATTTGTTCTCAAGCTTAGCTTGATTTCCCTCAAAACGGTTTTGGCTTTGTTCTTATCTTTGCTCCATACGGTTTTGGCTTTGCTCTAAACTTTGTTGCATATGGTTTTGGTTTTGCTCTAATCTTTGTTGGTTAAGCTCAATCTTGTTATTTTGCCCCTTGATCGTATTTTGAAATTCATTTTTCAAAGTTGCCATTTGTCCTTGAAAATTATTTTGAAAAGCTTTCAAATTTGCCTCATTTGTTTTGATGTAGCTTGACAAATCATTTTGGTTGTTGTGAAAACCTTGATTATTTTGATTAGCATGAAATCTATTTCCTTGATTAAAATTACCTTGGTTACCACGGTTAAAATTATTCCTATTATTTCCATTGTTGTATCTATTTTGAACCGGTGGAAAACCCGGTGGAGCAACATGGTTTTGACGAGGAGCTTGATCTTTAGGGCCATAAGTTCCCGTCGCGGCAAAATCACTAGCTTGATCAAACCCCGTGGTTGAACAAGCATAATTCGGATGTGCTCCACCACATGATACACAAATATTCTCAACCATATTAACCGTTCCATGAGGATTCTTCCTAATCTCATTCAACAACGTAGCAAATCCATTATCGATCTTAGAGTCCAATCTAGCAATCTCGGTATTAGATGAATTCACATTGGAAACAACCGGTGTGTTTCGTGAATATTGCACTCTAGACTTATTCTCAATGATACCCCACGCGTCTCTCGAAGTTTTTCTTAAAAGATTACCACCCGAGGCGGCATTTAAAGAATCTTGTTCAACCATATTAATTCCATTATAAAAAGTATTGATTTGATGTAACTCCGTGAAACCGTGGTGTGGACATTGTCTCAACAAATCTTTAAACCTTTCCCAAGCATATCCAAAGGATTCATGCACTTTTTGTTCAAATCTAGTGATCTCATTTTTAAAGTGAGATGTTTTAGATGGTGGAAAGAAATAATTCATAAACTTAGACACTAAATCATCCCATGTAAAAATCGAACCCGGTGGTTCTTTTTCATACCAAAACTTAGCGTTCCCCTCGAGCGAGTAAGAAAAAAGAATGAGCTTAATCGCGTTATTCGGCACATCTCTAAACTTGAGAGTCGAGGTGATACGAAGAAAATTTCGAATGTGAGAGTGCGGGTTATCGGTTTCATTGCCACGAAATTGGTCGGCACGAATGAGTGATAAAAGACCCGTCTTAATCTCATAATGATCCGCCGAATTAGCCGGCACAACGATTGCTTCCCCATACCCTTCGGTGGGTGCACGGAGCAATTCCTCCATTGTTCGGTTATCGGCCATCTCTAGAACAATAGGTGGAAGCTCGGGCCCACTATTCGTTATTGACGATTTCTATTTCTACGAGGAATGTTTTCAAGCCTATCGTGATTAATCAAAAGTCGAGTAGATCGTAATTGCATAAACCAAAGTGACGAGAGTTTAGAGGGTTGAAGAAAAGAAAATAGATTAGAAGAAGATTATTTTTGGTATTTTTATTTGGTATTGCTCAATAAAAAAGATTGATAAAAACAAGGAATAAGGATAACTACTATGGAAGTAATCTACCATCGGTCGACTTTGAAACGTAGGTGAAAACCTAAACGTCTCGAGGTTCAATAAGTAAACAACAAAAAATAAGATTTAATACTACTTGAGTCGACAAACCAATAATCGGTCGTCCCTCACAATATACACACAAGCAAGCGGGGAAACGAGGTGGCACAAAGCACTTAAAAACCTTTTTCCTTAGACGGCCTTTTATAGCTCGTCGCCTTATACCCACCTTATAGTTTGTATAAATCGAGTTCAAACTTTTTATTAGTATTTATCTATTTTGCCTTTTATTTTTGTTTTGGATTCGAATACAATAGATAGGTGATAAAATCCCAAATAAGGTCTTATTTGGAAGTAGGTAAATTTATTGTTCTACGTAATACAATATATTAATAACAAAAAACACGAAAAACGATATATAATATATAATAGAAAAAGAACAAAACTTTCCGAGGACGGAAAGGGTTTTCAAATCATCGATCAACAAATCTCCACGAATGAATCGTACACAAGATCCCCGGCAGCGGCGTCAAAATTTTTGATGTGTTGAGGAATGTCGGTGTATTTTAATTAAGTACGTTATGGAGCAAATTTAGGAAATTACCTTTAGGAAAAGGTAATAATCCATAAATAAGCTAAACACGAATCAATTAAACACGAGAGTGATCCCGGTTAGTTGTACACAAGGACCTTATGAATTTGAGACGTTCGTTTTAATTTGGACAATTGATTTGAATTCGGTATCGGTTTTTATCTAAACTAATTATACCAATTTTAATCCTAAAGTGCATGAATCGTATCCCGAAATTAAATCTAATAGAAAAATATTTAAATCTATATAAAACTTAACACAAAATTAATTAGAACTAAATTATTTAAAAACAAATTTTAAAACAATTTAAATTTCTAAAAAGTAATAAAATATATTTATTTATATATTTTTTTATTCAATATTATTTATTTTGAAAGTAAATTTAATCTATATTATAATAAAACTATTTTAATAAAATTTCTAAAGTTATAAAAAAACAATGTAGACATTTTATAACAACCAAAACTTGACAGATTACTAGTGCATTTAAAATTCAAAGTATATCCTTATAACAAAAAGAGCTAATAGCTCAGGTGGTAAAGTTGTTTGGCAAGTGACCAGGAGGTCCAGTGTTCGATCCACAGGAGTGGATTTTTGGTGATGATTTATTTTTGGACTATGAAATATTTAGACAGAATATAAATCAGTACCCAAATATCACGTTTGGACTACTGATTTGCAGCCTAATCAACTTAATAAAATACATCATAGATACACAACAATACACAGATTCACTAGTAAAGTTTGAAATAAATGCTAATGCCAAAAACAAACTATGGAAACCAGTAAAAATCTAACAAATCACTTCTAAGAAAAATCAACAAAACAAAATCAAACTCAGCAGTACCACTAAAATCAACCCCATAACACTTGTCAGGAGACTAAATAATTAGCAGATCAGATCCTATATCAGTTATAGAAACCAATTCAGTGAACCAAAATAAACACCGCAATCTAAATCACTGCATAAAGTCCAGTCAGGAACCTTCACATCTAATATAATTACTAAAATTCTTAAGTAACAGCAGAATGAATTCCTAAAACTCACCAATGACCCAAATCTAATAACAGCAACATACAACATTAAATTAGCAGATTAAACCATGTAGCTACAATAATCAGCATACAACTATTCCAAATGTTATACATATTAAAACACAATAGCAAATCAAATGAAAACAAAATTTACTCAAAAGTCATCAGCATACACATAAGTAGATATACAAACACATAATTCAAACAATTTAAACTAAAAAGTTATAAATGAAAATAACACGAGATTAACCTTTTTTTTATGATGAAGCTTCAGCGCTGAGCTGGCTTTAGAACCGAAACTAACCACCATTCATCTTCTCGAACCACGAACCAAACTCGAACCAAACACCTTAGAAATCTCTAACGTGGATCAAATCATGGATATTTTAACATCACACCACCCTCAAAACCCAAATATATATCGAACCACAATGAACCTCATCATATATCGAACCAACAACTTATTTATTTAACATAGACAGTAGGTCTAGGTTTTGTATCCCAATTTCACTTTTATTATTTAATTAAAGCTATTAAATAAGCTTAATCAAATAATATTTCATATAACATCAATATAGATAGTAGAATGATTGCAATAAATTTTAACAGTAAATAAACAAAGACAGATTGCACTCTAAGCAACTTTTATTAATCAGAAAAATATTACAAAACTATTAAAATGAAAATACAATTTATCCTAAATCTACTTTGACATTATAACAGTAAAAAAATGGGATGCGAATTACAAGTTTTTTGGGGGTTTTTATAGGCAAACCCCAAGCCTTTCTTGAGGTAGTTTGTTGAAGAAAAAAATCAATCTTGGCCATCTATTAAGCATCTTCTTGATCAAACGGCTGTAGTTAGTCCTCTCTCCCTCGGATCACCAGCGTGGCACAAAAATGTGCTAGTTGTGCTTGTTTAGAGGTGAGGTGGCTTGTTTTTATTGGTTGAATGATTGATGGAAGGTGTTTCCACCAATCACAAGCCAAGATGTGACGTGTGTAGATGCCACGTATGATTGATTTCAGCACCTTCTTCATTCCTATATTTTTGGGAATTAATTGGAGCGCGTGTAGCTTCACACGCCTGTGGATGGAAACCCCCAATTTATTTGATCTAGGGTTTGGGGTGGCTGTGTTTTTCTTAGTTTGTAACGAAGAGAGTGCGTGTGTTTGACCAAATAGATAAAGTGGAAAGTTATATACAACTTTAACTTTCATCGTTTCTTTTTTAATCCTTATGGGATTTATCCCAATAATATTATTACTCCATCTATGCATGTTTACTGTTCTGAGCTTGGTCCATGTTAACTCCACCATCTCAGGTCTATGGGCCTTTAGCCCAAATGTTAATACTTTACATCCGTTCATTTGTGAATTGGGCTTTCAACTTGGACTATGAACCAAACGTAGATAGTTCATCTCCTTAAATGGGATTTTAGGCCCATTAACCAAAAGTAGGACCCACAAAGCCCAATTTATTTTTATAAAATTAAATCCTCGAATAAACGACTTGATTTTTTTGCTTCTCGATCTTTTCTTCAAACTCGTGTCGATTTTGCTGGCTTTCGTAATTTTGGGTACCTACACACATGAAACAACAAACAAGCATAGACAAGGCCATTTTTTACATTTTATGCATTTTGTGTTTGTTTTTTGATACAACTGATATGAGTAAATTCACTCATATCACCGAACCACTATAAATCCTTGGTGTTTGGTTTGATCTTTCTTTTCCTTATCTCTTTACATTCATTATTCTTTATTAGCATATACTTGTGATTATTAGTTTAGTTGCACTATCCCTTGTTCATATTGTGTATAAGAATATTTCACATAATTACTCAAGCCTAAGTTTTTGAAAAGGATTTTTGAAAACCCTCTTTTAACAAGTAAATCTTAAGAAACTATTCAACCCCCCTTCTAGTTTTTACAATTGGTATCAGAGCGTGGTTGCTCAAGCTTTTGTAAAATATATTGTATTTTAAAACTTGAATTGATCTATGGATTCCAACAAGTACCTAGAAGGGAAATCTATGCATAAACCACCTCTTTTTGAAACCGATAGTTCTATTTATTAGAAAAATAGATTTGAGACTTATGTGAAATCAAAAGTTTTAGATCTTTGGCATGTTATTACCAATGGTGACTTTTTGTCTTATCAATATAATGAAGTTTCTAAAAATAAAGAGTTAGTAACTTTTGAAAATTCTAACGATGAAACTAAAAAGAAACTTGCTAAACATAATGAGGCCAAAATGATGATTTATAATGCTTTACCTAAGAAAGAGTCTGAAAGGATTTTCATGTGTAAAACCGCTAAAGATATTTGTAATACTCTTTTAGTAACCCACCAAGGTAATAGCCAAGTCAAAGAACGTAAAAACGATCTTCTTGTTCAACAGTATGAACAATTTGTCATCTTAGAAGATGAAACTATTGATAGTGCTTTTGCTAGATTTAATACCTTTATTACTAGTCTAAGATTTAATACCATTTTCTAGCAAGAACAATGTTAGGAAGTTTCTTAGGGCATTACATCCAAAGTGGGGAGCTAAAGTCACGGCAATTAAAGAATCTAAGGATCTCACTACATTATCACTTGATGAACTTATTGGCAATTTAAAAGTTCATGAAATGATAATTTTGAAGGACACGGAAATTGTGAAAACCAAGAGTGAAAGAAAGTCTATAGCACTTAAGCCAAGAAGGTGCAAAGTGACCATGATAACTCTTCCTCGGAAAGTGATGATGAGGAATATGCTATGGCGGTTAGAGACTTCAAGAAGTTTTTCAAAAGGCGAGGTCAACATGTTAGACAACCTAACAACGACAAGAAGGCACTTTCCAAAAACCGATTTGTCAAGAATGACAATGGTGATAGGAAATGGTTTAGATGCGGTGATCCAAACCACTTCGTCGATGATTGTCCCAAGCCATCTCACGACAAAAATCACACGGCTTTCATTGGTGGTTCATGGAGCGATAGCGGTGAAGAATGTGACGACAACGCTAAAGACGAGAAATGTCTCATGGCTAATTCTTCTAAAGAGGTACATTTCGAAACCGAATATTATAGCAATGATAGTTCTTCATTAGATAACTTTGAACTAGAAGGTCAATATAACAACCTATGGAAAATAAGTTTAAAATTCATTGAAAAGAACAAAGTGCTAAAATCAACTAGGACCAAGCTTGAAAATGAAATTAATGAGCTAAGAGATAAGTTAGCTAAGCTTGAAAAAGTAAGGAAGTTGATTTAGGTTGTTTAAATTGTGAAGACCTTAGACAAGAGAATGAAGATCTCAAGAGTAATTCCATTAAATTGGTAAAGTTCGTAAAAGGTACTAGTGCTCTTGATGACATGTTAAATAAGAAAATTCACACTAAGGAAAGACTAGGCTTAGGTTTTAACACAAATGAAGCTTCCACTAGTAAACCTAAACAAGTTAGTTTTTCAGAAAAACGACCATCTATCCACGGATCCCCAATCTATGATGCGGTCCCTTATATATGGAACCGCAACCCATGATAAGGAACCGCAGACACAAGGACGGATTCTTGTAAACTCTCAACTTTCTAAAAATCCTATTTTAGGTAAAAAGCCAAAAAATCTCGTAGTTAACAATGTTGTATTACCAATAATTGACAAAAAAGGAACTTAACAAATTCTACAAGCCTTTAAGTAAACCTCTAATGGGAATGATAAGTTTTTCAAGACAATCATCTACTCCTCCAAGAGTACGTAATGATTCAAGGCCTAAAAGTTGAACACCAACACCTCAAAGAAATGATCACTCCAGTTCAAGACCTAGAAGTAAAACTCCAACACCTAGAAACAGTAATAACTTTAGGTTAAGATCAAGCACTATTAAGAGAAACAATGGACACCAAAATATTCATATGAATTGTTACAATAATTGTAACAATTGTCAACAAGGTTTTTCTCCATGGGGCATGTGTCCTCCATTCATGCATCCCAATCAAATGCAAGGGATGTGTGGAACTAACAACTTTGTACCAATGAGATATTGGGGACCAAATGTTTGATCTTGTGTGTTGTTACCTAGATATGCTTGGGAATAGATTTGGAGCCCGACGAGTGGATTAAGGATAGTGGTTGTTCTAAACACATGACGGATAATCGAAGTTTGTTCTCTACCTACAAAGAAATATAATGGAGGTAACATCACTTTCGCTAGTAAGCTACGTGGTAACATCATTGGCAAAGGTACGGTTTCTCTTGACTCCATGACCATCGAAAATGTGGAACATGTAGATAATCTAGGGTTTAACCTTCTAAGCATAGGTCAAAATTTTGACAATAAGTGTAAGGTCATTTTTTCGGAAAATGATAGTGAAATCATAAAAGAAGAAAAGGTCATTAGAAAAGGTGTTAGAAAGCATGGGCTTTACGTCATGAAGGTCAATAGGATGTCAAAAGACAACTTATGTCTAGTGACTTTAGATGATAGTTCTACTCTTTGGAATAGGAAATTCGGTCACGCTAATATGCGTTTAATTAAATTTTTAGTCTCTAAGGAGTTGGTAAGACATCTCCCCAAGATTAAGTTTGATACTTAATTTTGTGATTCTTGCAAAGTTGGGAAGCAAGTTCACTCAAGTCACAAGGCCAAGAATTTGGTATCGATCTCTCGGTGCTTAGAGCTCCTACATATGGATCTCTTTGGACCTTCCGCCATGTGGAGTTATGAAGGTAACCTTTATACCCTAGTTAGAGTTGATGACTATTCTAGAATCACTTGGACTAGATTTTTGGCTTCTAAGAATGAAGCTTTCGATCATTTCAAAACCTTTAGTCGAAGGATCCAAAATCAACTAGGATGTTCAATTGTCTCTATTAGGACGGATCATGGTAGGGAATTTGATAATGAAGTGTAATTTGGGGCCTTTTATAAAGCTCATGGTATTATCCATAACTTCTCGGCTCCTCACACTCCACAATCAAATGGGGTAGTTGAAAGGAAGAATAGGACTATCCAAGAGATGAGTAATGTCGTGGACACATAAACCTATATTCTCAACCAAATTCTTATTCGACCTTTTCTAGGAATGACCCCTTATGAGATTCTTAAAGCTAAGAATCCCTCATTAGAATACTTTAAGGTGTTTGAAGCAAGTGCTCCATTCTCAACACCAAAGATTACCTTACTAAGTTTGACCCAAAGTCGTACGAAGGTATCTTTCTAGGTTATTCTCAAACTAGTTAAGCCTACATAGTCCTCAATAGAACCTCTGGTGTAATCGAAGAATCACTCAACGTGACATTTGATGAAACCCCTCCTTCATCTAAGACACCACCTTTGGTAGATTATGACTTAGATGAATTAGACATAGTTAAAGCCAAAGAGGTTAGAGATTTAAGTGTTGAAGACCTTAATGTTGAAAAGGGAGTAAACATTAGGGAGTCTAAGGATCATGCCCTCGATAACGTCATAGGCGACTTAAATTAAAGGACCTTAAGATCTCAAGTCCAAGATCAAAGTAACTTCTTTTGTTTTGTCTCCATGATCGAACCAAAGAATGTGAAAGACGCTTTGACGGGTGAGAGTTGGGTCATCGCCGTGCAAGGAATTAAATCAATTCATTGCTAATGACGTTTGGGAACTTGTTCCTCCACCTAGAAGTACTACCATTATAGGAACCAAATGGGTATATAGGAATAAGTTAGATGAGAACGGTGTTGTGTCTCGTAACAGGGCTAGACTTGTAGCTCAAGGCTATAATCAACAAGAAGGGATTGATTATGATGAGACATATGCACCGATAGCAAGGTTAGAGTCCATTAGGATCCTTTTAGCTTACGCTTGTGCATTAGATTTTAAGCTTCAACAAATGGATGTAAAGAGTGCGTTTCTTGACGTTTTGATCAATGAGGAGGTATATGTGCTCAACCTCCTGGCATCATTGATTTTGAGCAACCAGATCATGTTTACAAGCTTAAGAAAGCTGTTTATGGTCTTAAACAAGCACCCAAGCTTGGTATGATAGACTTAAAGCATTTCTGGTAAAAACATGAGTATACCATAGGGATGATAGACAATACACTCTTTACAAAGAAGAAATGTTCTCACCTCATAATCGTACAAATATATGTTGATGATATTATATTTAGTTCAACTTGTCAAAGTTTGCTTGATGACTTTGCTAAAATCATGCATGACGAGTGTGAAATGAACATGATGGAATAAATTAATTTCTTTTTAGGACTCCAAATTAAACAAATGGACGATGGTAATTTCTTTAGTCAATCTAAGTACGTTAAAGAAATGCTAAAGAAATTTACATTAGAGGACTCTAGACCAATGAAGACCCCTATCGTCTCGGATACTAAACTCATCGTAGATGATGATAGTGAGTCGGTAGACAACACCAATATAGAGGTATGATTGGTAGTTTGTTGTACCTAACGGCAAGTCGACCGGATATCATGTTTAGTGTTTGCTTTTATGCTCGCTTCCAAGAGGCTCCCAAAACCTCTCACCTTGAAGCGGTTAAGCGTATCTTCCGATATACATTAAAGGCACTATACATTTAGGATTATGGTATCCTAAAGGGACCGGCGTAGAAACCATAGTATACGCGTACTCGGATCATGCAGGAGACTATGTGGACCGGAAAAGCACTAGTGGAGTTTGTACCTTCATGGGTTGTTTAACTTCTTGGTTCTCCAAGAAACAAACCGCTCTTGCTATATCCACCACGGAAGCCGAGTATGTGAGTGCCGGTAAAGCTTGTGAACAAGATGTATGGATGAAGCAAGCGCTTGTTCATTACGGGATTTCACTTAATGATGTTCCCATCATGTGTGATAATAAGGGTGCAATAGACCTTAGCAAAAATCCCATGCAACATTCGCGAACCAAGCACATAGATATTCGCTACCATTTCCTTAGGGATATGGTTAAAAGGGGAACATTTCGATTGAGAAGGTCCCGTCGGAGGAAAACTTAGCCGACATCTTCACTAAACCACTTAAGAGGGAACCTTTTAATTACTTGCGTCTAGGTCTAGGTTTAATGGAACATATTCCTTAATTGCGCTTTACTTTAATCGAGTCCTTCTCTTCTTTTATTCTTTTCATTTTCTTTGAGTCTTTGAGTCTCATAAACTTTTTTTAAAAGAATTCCTCTTCTCTTTTTCAAATCCCTCAAAGTTCTTTCAAAAATGGCCGAGAAATGTTTTTGCATTGTTAATTCAATCTAAAAACGTTTTTCATAGATTCTTGCTATTGACATCGAGCATACATAATTCATATGTATGAGTCTGTCAAATATAGCAAGAACGATAATGAAATATGGAGGATCATTGTGTCATGACTATGAGTCTAGATTAACACACCTCCAACATCGATTTTATTTCAAATCCATGGTTTTTGGTCTAAATATTATTTGGTGTGTTCTTATGTGTTTTCTATGTCTTTTATTGCTTTTTAGCATGTCTCTATGATTAGTTGGAGTAGAAAATTAGGATTTGTTGAATTGGAAAATTCTCCTTATCCCCCAAAACACACCTTTTGTACACGGTTCTCCAAATAACACGCGGGTCCATATATATATATATATATGGCACCACAGTTGGAGCTAAGGTACCACAGCCAGAACTTTCAAAATTCGAGTTTTCTGTAACTCTAAATTTGCTCCAACACTTTTTAGAATCTTTGTTTCAAACCTTTGACCATCCTAAAAGTGTCTTGGGCTTTCTCTATTTAAACCTAAGCATTTTACATCCTTTCTCATATCAAAATGTCTTATTCACCAAATGAAAGCCTTGATTCTCTTTCATTTTCTCCAATCTCTTTCAATCCAAATTCACCCAAGAACACTCAAAATCACACTTCTTCTCCTTCTAAGAATGTTGATTGTGGAACCTCTACCTTTCCACCACATCCTTTTTGTGTTCTTTCTCCTTCACATGATAATGTCATGCATCATGGAGCATATTGTCAATGTTGTCAATATCAACATCTTGCTATGGCTCATATCTATGAGGAGTTGATTTACATCAAGAGTCTCCTAGTCAAACCTCCTCTTCACTATGACTATGTGATCACTACCAAGCTACCACCACCTACTTGCGCCACTACTTTGTCTTTTATGTAAGCATATAGATTGCTTATCTTTAAGACATCTACTTCAAGCAAGTCATTAAGTTCTAGCTTAACTAGGATTAGATTTATGCTTTTTTGGCTTGTTCTCTTTTTCATACTACTTTGTATGATTTTTCTCCTTGTATCTTTATCTCATGTTTCATTTTAACATGACTTATCTTGGATCTTAGTTGTCTTCTCTTTTCTTTTCTTATTTTTCTTTTTATGTGACCTATGTTATATCTTGTTGGGTGTTTCTTTTCTTCTATTAACCCTTCCATGTAGCTTGTCACCATAGCTCGATTCCTTGGTGCCCCAAGAAAGGGGGAGTAAGCACCAAGAGGGAGCATTTGCAAAGTCCGATTCTTTTCTTCCTCAAAGACTTTTGCATCCTTTTACTTCGACAAGGGGGAGCTCTTGCAAAGTCCGGTTCTTTTCTTCCTCAAATACGTTTGCATCCTTTTTGCTTCGACAAGGGGGAGAAATGAAATAAACTCGTCTTCGAAGATCTTGTTTTTCATATGATTGAGTTTATGTGTTGTCGAAATCAAAAAGGGGGAGATTGTTATTCCAATGATGCCCAAAAACGTTACTTGCATTTTTCGGTCTCGCTTTATTTTGATTACGACAAAATATAAAAACAAGCATTTAGGAAAACAACGAAAAATGAATTCTCGAGTTCAAGTATTTTTTCATTTCAACCGTTATTGTAGAAACTAGAAGGGGGGGGGGGGGGGTTGAATAGTTTCCCTTCTATTGATGACCAAATTAAAATTACTTTCAATTTGGTTTGTATCAAAACTATCTTTTGCTTGAAGCTAAGTTGCATAATGATTAGGTTCAATTCAAATGCACTAGCAAAGATAATAGGTAAGTGTAATGATAATGAAATAAGTAAAGAGTAAGGAAGGAGACAACCTAGTGGGAAGACACCAAGATTTATAGTGGTTCGACAACGAGGCTCTATCCTCGTTTCTACTCCACTCCTCGAGTACACCTACTCGAGATTTCCACTATATCTACAAGCTCCCTTCTTGGCGGAGAAAACCTTACATCGTCGCTTACATTATTTTCCGACACTAAGCTAAATGTCGAGACCTAATCTTTAGCTAGGACCAATCTACACAACGTTGCCTACTTCACAATTTAACGACACAAGGCTAGATGTCGAGTTCTAATCTTAAGGTAGAACCAATCTTCACGACGTTGCCTACTTCACCATTTTACGACACAAGGCTAGATGTCGAGTTCTAATCCAAAGCTAGAACCAATATTCACGACTCTTCACTTTGAAGCTAAGTGAGAACTTCACACAACACAACTACTAATTACTTTCAAGTATAGTGAGAAGTCACAAGACACAACCACATCACTTTATAGTTTAGTGAGAACTACTAATCAAATCTATTACAACTCAGCTAGACTTATCCAAGTACACACATGTAGCTTGGATTTACACAACACAAATCCAAGCAAACACATATGCAATGGATGTACATAACAAATCCATGTATTCACAAATAACTTGGATGAACACAACTAGTCCAAGTATTCATAAATACAATGGATTGACCTAAAACAAAAAGGGTATCATGATGAATATGACTAGCTCATAGATTCATATTTATCACAACACTAGTCAGTGAGTGATCTTCTCATTGGACAAGGTAAAGGAGGGGATCAAGAGGATAATCATATGTAAACATCCTTAACACTTTAAGTGATCATTTACTAATGATTATGCTATAGAAAATAGAAAGGGGGCTGAGAAAAACGTCCAAGAGGCTTGTTAGAAAATGAGATTGGACCCACTATTTAAAGGAGACAAAGTATAACGGATATATAACGGCTATCTGGCGCGGTACCTTATCTAGCCCGGCGGTTCCATATCGCTAAGGAACCGCGTAGCTACTTAAGGTACCGCCACTAGAGTACGCTCCGTTTTTTTGTCTTTTTGTGGGGTAGGAATATTTGAGGTATTTGAAGCCTTCAAAGGATATTCTAATAGCATATGGAATATGCCATTTTAAAATTTTCATTTTCCATTTTAATAAAACATTTTCTAAAAAAGAAAGTTTATTAAAAAGTCTTTTGTCATATTAACAAAAGTGAGTTTTAAGGATAATCATTGTGATGATCACTAAGCATGATTAAGAAAGGTTAGTGATATGATTATTACCTTGATGATAGTGTTATTTAAATAATTCGTTTTGTGTTTTACACTTACTGTGTTGTATAGTTTGTTGTGATCAAAACTAAGAAAGATTAGTTAACACTAATAATGTTTTTAGGCATCACTTGCATTAACAATCTCCCCCTTTTTGATTACGACAAACGATAAACTCATTTACGTAGAAACACAAAATATCTAATTATTAACGAGTTTATCACTATCATTTCTCTTCCTTTGTCGTAGCAAAAAGGATAGCACAAGTCTTTGAAGAACATCGAACTTTGCTAGTAGCTCCCCCTTGGTGGTTGCTCCCCCTTGTTTGGGGCACCAAGTATATGAGCTAAGGTGACATGCTACACAAAGGTTAGTAGAAAGGAAAGAAACACCAATGTATATATGATCACTACCTACTAAGTAACTTGAGAGGGAGAGAGAGAAGAAATCTTAAATTAGAAGCAAGTATTTTGCTAAGTATGTCCAAAGAGGTAATTGACAACATCAAGCTTCAATCTAATGAAGATGATAAGCTTGTCAATGGGTTAAAGTTTAGAATTGATGGAATCACCCATAAGCAATTGTAAAATTAACCATGATCAAAGTAACACACAAACAACACAAAGGTTTACATAAAAGAAAAGACATAACAAGGTAGATAGTCATATACACAATATGAGTATCTAAAGCAAAAAGTATGGAAAATAAACCACTAAGCATAAGCTATTCTAATAGTGATAATTTTCCAAGATTGCTTAAAAAATAAAAGACTCTAAAACAACTAAAGTAATAAAGACTCTAAGAGTAGTTAGTCCTTTAGTTGGAAACAAAAGACGATGATGCATCATTCAAAGTTTTATCCACCGGAACGAAAACTTGAATAGGAGGTCGAGTGAGGAGGAATTCAAGAAAATTTAAATTCTCATACACATGAGCAAGTTCAATTTGTTGAAATAGACAACAAGCACACGAGGATCCATGATGCAACACGAAATCGGTTGATGGGGGTATGGCATCAAACCTAGGGTTTGGTGGTGGAGGGGTAATGGGTTTGGAAATATTTTCACAATGCCTTGTGAGGTTTGGGAAGGTTGAAAGGTCATTGACTTGAGGGGTGTTGAAGGATTGAGGTGGTGGGGGAACATTTTCTTTTGCTCCGGTGATGGGGTTAATGGTATAAGTCTCATTCCAATACTTGATTGGAGAGAAGGTAGGGTTTTTGGGTGGTTTGGAGGAAGATGGTTCATTCTTCTTAACCCAAATAGGTCGAACCGAGATTTTCGGTTTCTTTGAAAGCTTGGATGAGGAAGCTTTGGGTGAGTGGGGTTGTGACAAAGAAATGTCAAGGTTAGGAATGGAGGAGTTAGACATTGTGAGAGTGTGAGAATGAAATCTCAAGGTTGTGTGAGAATGAATTCTCAAGGTTGGGAAGGTGTGAGAATGAAATCTCAAGGTTGTGTGAGAATGAATTCTCAAGGTTGGGAAGGTGTAAGTAAAATGTAATCAAGGAAAGAATTTGAATACAAAATGTGAAGTTTCAAGGAATGTTTAGCCAAATTGAGCAAACAAGGAATCTTGACAGGGTATAGGGTTTAAAGAAACTTGATCAAAAACGTGTCAAAAGATAGTTACTGTCCGCGGTACCTTATAAGGACCGGCGGTTCCTTACCACTTAAGGAACCGCGGGACTTTAAGGATTCGCGTCCAGTGGACTTGAAACCATGTTTTTCCAGGGTTTTGGGAAAAACTAAGACTTTTTCAAAAAGTTGCAAATCTTGGAATTTTACCTCTATTAGCACCAAATTATGCTAGGGTTGCCTAAAGCAACACATTCACAAAGAATGTCTTGACAAAGGGTGACAAAATAATTTAGATATCATTTTGAACCAATTTTAGTCAAGTTTTTAGAGGTTGTGATAGATTTAGGTTCAATTTTAATTTCAAATTAAAGTTGATTAATGTGCACATAAGAGTAGGAACACATAAAGCTAAATCCATAGAACTACTTCATGAAACACTCATGAGGGAAGCAAATACAATGACAAATGAAAAAACTAACTAATACAAAGCTAGCTTAACATTAAATCTAGAGGAGTAGTATTCTTTGGCTTGGTTTTGTTGAAAACCATTTATTTAGAAAACTTATCATTCATCTCCTAGGAGGAGGCATGGAGAACAAGGTAAGCAAGAACTCTTGCAACCTCCTATGTAGTCCAAACATCTCCATCCTAAGGTTATGGATGAAGTAGAGGTTGTAGAGGCAACATGGACAATTAGGACCATGAGTCTCTTGAAACCCATAGTAAGGATCACCCAAAAGGAGGGAAAGTGAGACACCCAAAATTGGAATGTTTGAGTTGGGTGGAGGTGGAGGAGGCATGTTCTCCAAGGGTAATGTGGGTGAGAGTGGAGGCATGTTTCCTAAAAAGTAAATGGTGAGTGTGGAGGGGTAAATGGTGAAGTCACCAAGGTGTCATCAAAGTCATTCGCAAAAGGAATGCTTTGGATTGGTTGGGGTTGTGTGGTCACATCCAAGGGTGAACTTGGAGTGAAGGGTGAAGAGAACTCAATCATTTTTGAGTTGAATGAAGAGGAGGTAGAACCAATGGAGTGGTTAGTACCATGGGTGGATGTTGTCTTGCATGGTGCAAGGGGTGGTGAAGGTGATGAGGAAATGAGGATTGGAACCATCTCATTTTTGGGTGTGTGAAAGGGTGAGGAGTTAGGCTTGGGTACCTTAATCCTAATCTTAAGTGTTTTCCTTGGGGTGTTTGAGGTTTTTGTAGAAACCATGGTTGACAAAGATGGTTTAAGGGTTAGGAAAGGATGTTTTGATGTGTGAAGAACATGACTAACAAGGTGGGTTTAAATGGGTGAGGGGATAATCCAAACTAGTAATGGGTTAAAATCATTTTAGGTGACTAATGAATTTAGGTAAGCTAGTTTAGGAAATGTGCAGTTTATTACAGAAAATCATGCAGTGTTTACACAGAATTAAGAAAATAGTGTAAAGCAAAAGATGCTGTCGGAAACAGTGGCTGGTGGTTCCTTATCTAGGACCGGAGATTCCTTATCGATAAGGATCCGCGGGTCGATATGGAACCGCGACCAGAGGTCTTTCAATAATTTCAATCCCAATTTTTTTATAAACCCAGATTTTTACCAAAGGATTCACAAGCCAAAGTTAAAAACTGATCAAAATCTAAGAAGCTAACTATCATAAGGCATGCACAAAGCTATGTAAATCACAAACATCATTGCATAAGCAACATTTAGGATCAAAATAAATAATAATCCAAACATGTAACATAAGTTAATAAACAACTAAACCAAAGTGTTAATAAGCAAATGTTTTAAACATCAAATGATACCCAAACTTTGACACAACTCAAAGTCTTCACCTCCTTTTCTTGCCTAAACCCTTGATCATTTTTCCCCAGTACTTGATTCCCTTTCTTGACTCAATCCGGTGTTCATGCAAATCACCTTGGGTTCAAAGATTTTGACGGTAAAGTTCCTCTAAATTGAGATTATTAGGAACTTCACTAGAGGAATGGTGAGGAGGGGAAGCAATGTCATCTAAACCATCCACGAATGAGTTTGTGGAGTGGTGAGAAGAACTCGAAGAGTCAATGGGAGCACTTGTGCCAATGCCATCACCATCACTTGTTCGCACGTCCATGTCCTCATCATTGAACTCTTGTTGGTCGGATTTACGATCAGATCTTGTCTTTCTCTTATATACCTCTTGAATAGGTAGCATGACCCGTTTGACCGGTTGAAACTGAGAAAGATCAAGATTTGGAAAATCACGGCCAACCCTTTTAAAAAGGCGAGTGAGAAGCATTGCGTAAGGGAGGTTTGTTTTAGGCTTGTGAATAGCATAATTGATCCGTTGAGCGATAAAATATGCCAAATTGTAATTGGTGTTGGTAAAGATGCAATATAACATATGCACTAAACACGCTGGAACATGATCCCGGTTTCCACCAAGACAAAACACATTTTCCCTAAGGATATTGGTCCATTGAACCATATTATCATTAAGGTCGCTTAAGAGAACCTCATGACGTTTCACCGAACGTACCATAGTATGAAGGCTTCTCTTAACGGGTCGATTACGGTTTTTGGAGACAATGTCGACAATGAAGTCAAGATCAATTTCTTCATGATCATTTGGAGGACAATTGTAGGATTCAAGGAGAGCACTAAGCTTCCATTTACCCGTGAAGCGACAAGTGCCTACAAATGGGACATCAATAATTTGACCAAAAACTTCGAGAGAGTATTGAATGAGTTGATCTTTCAAGATGAACCTAACAAATATTCCATCGTTGTTTTCAATGACGGAGTATGTGCTAAAGAACTCCAATAGGAATAGAGGATAGATGTCTTCCTTAATGTTCAACAAACAATCAAATCCAATGTTTTCAAACATGGACTTGATGTAGACATAATCCTTGATATCCTTTTGGACAACTCTACCCTCATGAAAGCAACGAGATTGAAGAGAGGAAAAAGTATGGGCAAGGTGAGTTGAGTGACAAAAGTCGGATAGGTTTGGCATATACTGTTTAGTGAGTTGATGATCCTTTTGGTATTGTGAAGGCATGATTAGTACCTAAATAAACACAAGAAAATATTTCTCCAATCACTCATATGAAAAATAAAATCAAAGATCAAAAATATGAAAATATGTTATATCAATTTCTTGACAAACAAAGGATTGAATCCATATCATTCTCATGTTCACAATGTGTCTATTCCATCATTAACCAAGAACACATGATCTATGTTAGATCAACAATGGATTAGAACATTGGTTTTTCAAAACAAGGATTTTAGGTAAGCATTAACAATGTCATTACCTACTTGTTCATGGGTTCATCTCAAATCCATCTTTTAACCCAAATCATTTAGCCTAAATTCGGATTTGTTCTTCAAGTGGGTTTTAGTGAAATCTTAATGAATATGAACCTAAGGAATCATAGTAAAATAACCATGTCAACCCACATTCCTATTAAGGTTTTAATTCAATTTCAATTTTAAAAATCCCTAATTATGAAAGGATGAACCCTAGAACAAAATAGATGAAATTGAAAGAAAATACTTACAATTAATTGATTATAGATGAAGGATGAGTGAAACCCACAACTTGGAATCAATTAATTTGAGTGATTGAAGGTTTTGGAAGCTTCAACAATGGTGGAAAACAAGAAAAACGTCGGCTGTATGTTTTTGAGAGAGAGAGATGGTGGTTTGAAAAAGAATAAAATAGTCAAACTGGCGCTCTGACAAACTTTACTACCCGCGGTACCTTATCGATAAGGAACCACGGGTTTGAGCCGCCTAGATAAAGAACCGCCTACAGAGGCAGGTTTATATCAATGAAAAACGCCAAATTTTAAAAACCAAGTTTTTCTAAGATACTTGAAAATATATCATGAATCTTTTAGAATAACATTAGATCATCATAAACACTAGGCAATATGTTTTAATGAAGGATTACGAGTTGAATCAAGATCGAAAAGAACCGAAACGGACAAACGACTACTCGTAGCAAAACGGCAAAGTGGAGAGAAGTCAAGGGAAGTGAATCAAGACTAGGACCAATGCTCAAGATATTAATGACAATCTTCAAATAGTGGTAACGAAGAGCTTGTGTCATATATAGTGGTTTAAGACGTGCCTTTCCGGCGAATCATTAAACGGCTTTGGTAATGAATAAACACAAAGCAATTATTCAGGTATAGACTAAGATCACTTTCAATAATAGTCATAGTCTAAACCAAAATATGAGCAAGGTATTAATTCACTTTCTCTCCCACAAAGGGCCTACTAACTGTATGGGTGCAAACCATGGAAATCATGCTTGATACTTTAAGCTACTACTAACTCACTCTACATCACCATAGTGAGTCAAGTATCCAAGAAATGAAGGTTTGAGAGGATAAAAGAAAAGAATCACAAACCACAAACAATTGTCAAGGCAAGGATGCCAAGAACAGGCACATAGTCAAGTAATGATCAAAAGAATGATCAAAGGGCGTATGGAAGAACGAAAGCGTACCTTGGCCACAAAGAGCAATCCATAAAGGAATCAATGCTATGCCCAACAATGACTATGATGAGTACTAAGTCTTCAAGGACTAGTATCATTCCCAATCATCTTGGTATCATCATTCAAAGATGTTAAAGATCAATGAAGATGAGTCTTCTACAAATGCAAGTAACTCAATCCACAACCAATTAAGTGATTGATCTTCATGAGTACCTACACAAAGCAAGATGCAAACTAGTAGATACATTTCAAGAGTAGATCTAAAATGCATAAAGACTACTAATCTTAAGTGGGATGCAATATTACCAATTAAAAAGACCTATTTTCAAAGAAAACATAGTTTTGACCAAAGAGAAACTTTAGTACAACTTGACCTTCTAATTTGAGGAGACAATGGATCGATCCAAGTTTCAAAGTACAATATACTTCAAAGATCTCGAGTGACCATCGCTCTGATACCAATTGTAGAAACTAGAAGGGGGGGGGGGTTGAATAGTTTCTCTTCTATTGATGACCAAATTAAAATTACTTTCAATTTGGTTTGTATCAAAACTATCTTTTACTTGAAGCTAAGTTGCATAATGATTAGGTTCAATTCAAATGCACTAGCAAAGATAATAGGTAAGTGTAATGATAATGAAATAAGTAAAGAGTAAGGAAGGAGACAACCTAGTGGGAAGACACCAAGATTTATAGTGGTTCGACAACGAGGCTCTATCCTCGTTTCTACTCCACTCCTCGATTACACCTACTCTAGATTTCCACTATATCCACAAGCTCCCTTCTTGGCGGAGAAAACCTTACATCGTCGCTTACATTATTTTCCGACACTAAGCTAAATGTCGAGACCTAATCTTTAGCTAGGACCAATCTACACAACGTTGCCTACTTCACAATTTAACGACACAAGGCTAGATGTCGAGTTCTAATCTTAAGGTAGAACCAATCTTCACGACGTTGCCTACTTCACCATTTTACGACACAAGGCTAGATGTCGAGTTCTAATCCAAAGCTAGAACCAATATTCACGACTCTTCACTTTGAAGCTAAGTGAGAACTTCACACAACACAACTAATAATCACTTTCAAGTTTAGTGAGAACTCACAAGACACAACCACATCACTTTATAGTTTAGTGAGAACTACTAATCAAATCTATTACGACTCAACTAGACTTATCCAAGTACACACATGTAGCTTGGATTTACACAACACAAATCCAAGCAAACACATATGCAATGGATGTACACAACAAATCCAAGTATTTACAAATAACTTGGATGAACACAACTAGTCCAAGTATTCATAAATACAATGGATTGACCTAAAGAAAAAAGGGTATCATGATGAATATGACTAGCTCATAGATTCATCTTTATCACAAAAATAGTGAGTGAGTGATCTTCTCATTGGACAAGGTAAAGGAGGGGATCAAGAGGATAATCATATGTAAACATCCTTAACACTTTAAGTGATCATTTACTAATGATTATGCTATAGAAAATAGAAAGGGGGCTGAGAAAAACGTCTAAGAGGCTTGTTGGAAAATGAGATTTGACCCACTATTTAAAGGAGACAAAGTATAACGGATATATAACGGCTATTTGGGCGCGGTACCTTATCTAGCCCGGCGGTTCCATATCGCTAAGGAACCGCGTAGCTACTTAAGGTACCGCCACTAGAGTACGCTTCGTTTTTTGTCTTTTAGTGGGGTAGGAATATCTAAGGTATTTGAAGCCTTCAAAGGATATTCTAATAGCATATGGAATATGCCATTTTCAAATTTTCATTTTCCATTTTAATAAAACATTTTCTAAAAAAGAAAGTTTATTAAAAAGTCTTTTGTCATATTAACAAAAGTGAGTTTTAAGGATAATCATTTTGATGATCACTAAGCATGATTAAGAAAGGTTAGTGATATGATTATTACCTTGATGATAGTGTTAGTTAAATAATTCGTTTTATGTTTTACACTTAATGTGTTGTATAGTTTGTTGTGATTAAAACTAAGAAAGATTAGTTAACACTAATAATGTTTTTAGGCATCACTTGCATTAACAGTTATCACTTAAGGTATGAACAAACAAGTTTTCATCTTCATTAAGTGATCAAGGATTTAAGTTTTCCTAAAACTCACCTTTTATTAAATGTGACAAATTTTTTTAATAAACTTTCTTTTTAAGAAAATGTTTTATTAAATTAAATATTTGAAAATTTGAAAATGGCATATTCCATTTGGGTTTAGAATATCCTTTGACGATAACTATACCACCAGATGTGACTACCCCACTAAAAGACAAAAGGGAGCAGAGTCTACGACCGCGGTCCCTTAAAGGTCTATACGGTTCCTTATCAATAAGGAACTACAAGCTCAATTAAGGCACCGCGCTCTAATATGACCGTTGGACCTTTGTCCTATAAATAGTGGACCATTCTCAGATTTTCTCTTCACCTCTTTTGCACATAAATTTCCAGATTCTAATATACTTCTTAAATCATTCAAATCCTTGATTATTTGGTTGATTACTACTTGTTTAGAAGTGAATCTTTCTCCTCTCATATCTTCCTTTTCAAGTGAAAAGAGAAGAGCACTTTCATCCTTGAAGTGTTGAGTCTACCTCAAGATCTATTGAAGATCAAGTTTTATTCATTTATTATAGTTGTGTAGTGTTGATCCAAGTAGTTGTGTTATTTGGAGTTGTGTTGTAAAGATCCAAGTATTTGTTCTATTTGGTAGTTTTGTTGTGAAGATCCAAATAGGTTTATCTATTTGGAAGTTGTGTATGTAGCAGGGTTAATACTTTATCCATAAAGTATATTTGTGTAGATTGGTCCTAGCTAAGGTCAGGGCTCGACTTTTAGCTTAGAGTCGAAAATTAGATAAGCAATGTTGTGTACGGTTTCTCCACCTTAAGGAGCTTGTTGATTAGTGAACTCTCGAGTAAGGAGTAATCGAGGAGTGGAGTAGGGACGAGGAGTGAGCTTCATTGCCGAACCATTATAAATCCTTGGTGTTTGGTTTGATCTTTCTTTTCCTTATCTCTTTACATTCATTATTATTTATTAGCATATACTTGTGATTATTAGTTTAGTTGCACACTCCCTTTTTCATATTGTGTATAAGAAGATTTCACATAATTACTTAAGCCTAAGTTTTTGAAAAGGATTTTTGAAAACCCTCTTTTAACATATAAATCCTAAGAAACTATTCAACCCACCTTTCTAGTTTCTACAATCAAATCAATAAGGCAAATTTTGTGCCTAACACGAGTTCAGAAGTCAAAATTGGTGGCAATTCGTTTGTAAAAATTGTTTCTAGACATACTGGAGATTCGAAAGAGAAATCATCCCCAACAATGGTCATTGGAGAGGATTGTCTGGTGTCAAGTGATCTATCGAAATCACTTTTTGGTAGGGTAAAATAATTTGCATCTTTGGCTAATATCAAATTTGCTATGGCAAATGAAGGTTTCGCAGACGTTTGCATTCAATATCTAGGCGAGTTCTGGATTATGTTGAAATTCTCTTGTCTTGCATCTAGACAGCTATTTCGTGATAATGTTAGCATTGGTTCATGGTTTTCATCATTGGAAGAAGAAACAATTGTATTCCATTGTGAGGAACGAATCACGTGGGTTGAGACTGAAGGAATACCTTTTAAGCTTTGGACCGAAAACATGTTCAGACGTATTGCGTCAAGGTGGGGAGTGTTTTTGAGTGTTGACAATCAAGATGATTCTTGCTTTCATTCCAAACGGCTATGTGTCCATACCAAACATGAAAGGAGTATATCAGAGGATTTCAAAATTGTATTTCGTGGTAAGGTTCACTAGATACGAGCAAAGGAAACCCCCGGTTGGGTTCCTAATTTCACAAATGAGTCTATTGATGAAAATTAAGATGATGAAGTTTCTATAACTGAGGAGAATAAAGATCTTAATTCTAAGATGTTTGGTGATTACCAAGATCATGCAGGCCATATTGAAACAAGAATAGTGGAAGATGGCGAGTTCAAGCTAAATAATGAGGTGTCTGATCATCAATTCAAAATATACCCAATACTTGAAGATAAAATAAAAAATGTGGCGACCAAAGGAAAATCAAGCAGTTACACGCATCCACCTGGATATACTCAAGTGGAAGGGGAGGAGGAAAAACAGGAGACAGTTAATATAACACAGAGGAACAAGTAGAGGTGACAGTGCCAGTTAACATTGATACAAAGTTGTCTAAGCCTGTAAATTGGGAAGAGGTCAGCGACTCAACTTCGTCGGGTCGTTTTAAGAAGTTTGAAGGTCCGAAAATCGGAGGATCAATTCTACAGCTGTTAGATGATGTGGTTAAAGTTGGACAAGTAATGGAGTATAAAATGGAAGGGTGACTGAAGTTTTTCCTGAAGAGTTGCCGGGACTACCGCCACCTCGAGAAGTTGAATTTCGGATTGATTTGGTGCCGGGAGATGCGTCAGTGGCTCGCGCGTCTTATCGATTAGTGCCGTCAGAGTTGAATGAGTTATCTGATCAGTTGAAAGAATTGATGGTTAAGGGAATTATTAGACCGAGTTCATCGCCATGGGGAGCGCCTGTTTTGTTTGTGAAGAAGAAAGATGGATCATTTTGAATGTGTATTGACTATCGTGAGCTTAATAAATTGACGATTAAGAATCGGTATCCGTTGTCGAGGATTGATGATTTATTTGATCAGCTACAAGGATCTAGTGTGTACTCGAAAATCGACTTGAGACCGGGTTATCACCAACTGAGAGTTAGAGAGGAATATGTTCCTATAACGGCTTTCCATACTCGATATGGACATTTTGAATTCCAAGTGATGCATTTTGGTTTAACGAATGCGCCTGCCGTATTCATGGATCTTATGAATTGCGTGTGTAAGTCGTATTTGGATAAGTTCTTCATAGAGTTCATTGATGATATTCTTATCTACTCCAAAAGTAAGAAGGAGCATGAGAAGCACTTGAGGACGATTTTGGATTTGTTGAAGAAAGAGAAGCTTTATGCCAAGTTTTCGAACTGTGATTTTTTGTTGGAATCTGAGCAGTTTGTTGGGCATCTGATTGACAACAAAGGTGTTCGTGTAGATCCTGCCAAGATTGAAGCTATCAAATATTGGTCTGTACCAACAACGCCGACTGAAGTTCGTCAATTTCTAGGTTTAGCGGGATATTATCGAAGGTTTATCTAAGGATTTTCGTTGATCGCTAAGTCTTTGACTAAGTTGATTGAGAAGAATAGAGAGTTTGTGTGGGGACAAGATGAAGAGACCGCTTTCCAAACTCTTAAAGAAAAGCTGTGTTTTGCACCGATTCTGTCGTTACCTGAAGGATCTGAATATTTCATGGTCTATTGTGATGCATCTCACAAGGGCTATGGAGCGGTATTGATGCAGCGCAAGAAGGTAATCGTTTATACATCAAGACAACAGAAAAAGCATGAAGGGAACTATACGACTCATGACTTGGAACTTGGAGCTGTTGTTTTTTATTTGAAGTTGTGGAGACATTATTTGTATGGAACCAAGTGTGTGGTTTTCACTGACCACAAGAGTTTACAACATATATTGGATCAAAAAGAGCTGAATATGCGACACATGAGATGCGTTGAGTTACTGAGTGATTATGACTGCGAGATTCGTTACCACCCTGGTAAAGCGAATGTGGTAGCTGACGCGCTTAGTAGGAAGGAAAGGGAAAAGCCGCTGAGAGTGTCGACGTATAGTCGGTATAAGCCCGACCTAACATGCGCGCGACCCAGGAGGCCCACGACCCAACAAGCCCTTGGCCCATACACCTTACTTATCTTTCAAGAAACCCTACTCCTATAAATACAAGGGTAGGGGGCTCATTCTACATCATCAGGTTATCTCTCTTAACCATATCACTTTTATCATATATCGCACCGATACTAACTTGACCGTCGGAGGTGGACCCCGGGGCTCCGGCCTCGAGTCCACGTCTAACCGGTTCTTCTATTGTTTGCAGCATCACTCAGGACCGGAAAGCACGACGAACGGCCCAGGAGAGTCGTTGAACCGGTCTAGCCAAACAATGCTTCAACAAGTTGGCGCCATCTGTGGGACCACGACTAAGCCGTGCTTCATGTTCTCATATCACCAAAAAGTAAATTCGGCTTCGAAAGTTGGTAATCCTAAACTTTCATACCAAATTCATTGTGTGTTATGCTTTTTCTATTGCCATGCCATGCGCGT
The DNA here is from genome assembly GCA_025667525.1 of Glebionis coronaria. NCBI lineage: Eukaryota > Viridiplantae > Streptophyta > Magnoliopsida > Asterales > Asteraceae > Glebionis > Glebionis coronaria. The sequence continues at coordinate 31,464 of JANFOE010002874.1, forward strand.
ATACTAGTTTTTGTTGGACATGCGGAATGACACTTTTTTTCCCGTATGATCCGATACGGGATAGATACTTTTTCTATTCCCCACGTTTGCTAAAGTAACAATAGTGAATAGTAAAACATATCATGATCGTAAATCAAGTTGGAGATTCATTAATATGTTTACCAAAGTTTTAATGATGTTCTTCCATGATGCAATTAACAAATAGTAAAATATTCTTTGATGTCAATATTCACCATTAGCATATTTTCGGTGACATCATAATATGTTAACAAATATTTACTAGAATCTGTTTGGATGACAACATGATATGTTGGGAAAATCTTTTTGACGCAAGTATCATAAAGTCAATTGTATCTTTTGCAAAAATATACACGGATACTTAGCATGATCTATAGACTTTATATATTTTTTACTAGAACGTACATGACGAGAGGTTAAATCGCTAAACGTTGTGTATTTTGACTGATGAGACTGCAATTATACATAGTCTCATCATTCAAATCGGGCTTAAAACGCTTAAATTATCATTAAAATACCCAAAAATATGCTTGTGTTTGTTCATTGTATATTTTAGGTACGGATATCGTGAAATCAACAAAAGATCAAAGGAATCAAGCAAAAACGAACACGGGAAACGAAGCCGCACAAAGAACCGAACCCGAATCATGAATTTCCAAAAATACCCTTGAAGATTGAAGAATTGTCAACTTTGGTCTCTCATCTTTGAAGACTTGTCACAAATGACCCTCCACTATTCATTTGTACAAGATACATCCTTGAAGTTTTAAAACATGTCATGATTGGCCCTTGAAGAATGCAATTAATGCATAAAAAGCCCTTGGTTCATGTTTAAGAAAGATTTTATGGCCAATTTATGAAAACAAAAACTTAGTTACAAAGGAAAATTGATTATGGGCTGTTAAAACTTTATTTAGCAAGTGAATGGGAATTGAGGGGCCATTTGTGGCAGATAGCCAAAGCTATCACCACCAACCATTGCTCGACACGTCACCTCCCACTCCACACCAGCCAATCACCTTCTTCCCTCACTCCACGTCACACTCCACCATCAATTTATTAAACTGATTTAATCAGCTTGTTAAGTTTCCTTCCCTAACACAAATTTTAAATTAATCCCACCCCAAAATAGATTAAAATCCCTTTTAACACCCCATAAACCCTAATTAAACCCAAGAACAATTAACCTAGAAACAAAGGGTTTTTCACCCATACTATCCAGAACATTGATTAAGGTCATTGTCACCAAAACCCACACCCTAAACAACTCACCCCTTCAACGTGGACCCCACACGAGATTCCCCTACAATCGCCTTTGTTCCCAATTTCCCAAAACCCGACCAGATCAATGGACCACACCAAAACTTGCTCCCAAAGGACTTATTCAACAACTCAGATCAAAAGACAACAGCTGTTTCATCAAGGACAGTCACATGAGCAAATTTTGACCAAGTTTGAATTTTCAAGATGAAGGGCATAATTGGTAGTTTATGTTGTTAGGGTTTAGTCTCTCTAGAATCTTTTTTCATCACTATAAAGAGAGAACTCGACATGTGAGTCTCCTCTTGTTCCAGTATTTTTGTAAAAAAAATTGAATTATTAATGACAATGAAACTTCAATCTTTTGAGCAAATATTGAGTTCCATTTACTGTTTTAAATTAGTTTAATCATTTACTTTGATTTGCAATCGTAGTTTAAGCTTTTCAAAGGTATTCATTTTACAAAAGAATTTTCAGAAAATCATTTTTTTAGAGTTCTTGAAAAAAGGTTTTCAAAAGTGTGAATCCTGTATCAAAACGAAGTGAAAGTGGGACTTTTGGTATTGTTTCAACTTTGTGTTAAGGCTTTGTCAAAATTCAGTTGGTTTCAAAGTTTAGTTTTCAAAGATTTTATCAAAATCTTTTTGTCCCATTTTTACACTTACTGTTTGTATAAGCTTCCACCACAAGCCTGACAAGCTTGTGGTTTCAGCTTATACAAGCTTGAAGTTTCTTCTTGGTTTAGTGGTGTTTGTGCAGGAACAAAGCAAGACCCTCATCACATTTCATTTTCTTTGCAATTTTCTCATTTTCAAGATATGGTTCACCCTTCTTGTCTATTGTAGACAAGCCAACAGGGTTTCTCTACATCTCTACACACATCACATAAGCTCTTTAACAAATCTTTTGGAAGGCATCAGCCGAGGTAAAGGCTTGAACCCCATTGGAAATCTTTCATTTTGAGTTTTATGTGCATTTTATGGAAATTGTGTGTTAACTGTTTAGGTACTTGTTTAAGTGGTGATGCATGATTATTTATGTTAGTTATTCATGTTTGAGTAGTTTTATAACAGATTTGAGTGCTTGTTCTTGAAATCTCTTTGTTAATTTCATTTTTAGAATATTAATGGGGTGTTTGGATTTGGGATTTAAAAGAAGTTGGTGACAAAATTTTGGTTTAAAACCCTGCCAAACACATCTTAATAACCTTTACTAAGTGATATTAGTAGTTGGTTTGAGTTCTGTGTGTTGGAAATCAGATTTGCATGTTCATTTTTTGGGTAATATTAGAATAAAATCAGCAAGTCCACATAACTGCTTGTTTAAGTGTAATTTGACCACCCAATTTTGTTTGTGTTGTTAGAATTACACAGAGCCTGAAAGAGAATGGCATTCATGAACAAGGCTTGCCAGTATGCTTTTCAAAGGGAATATGAGCTGTGCTTAGCTTCAACTATTCAGCTACTCTGTCACAAGAAGTGTCTCAAGATCAACACAGAGTATTCCAAGAAGTTTGCAAAGACTTTGCAGGATGAAATTTATAACAGATTAGACTTGGCTGAAGCTGAAGAAAGAATAAAAATGATGACTATTGAAGATGTTCACAGCCCTTTTACCTTCATCTTTTATTTTACTTATGTAATGCACTTGTAATTTTCTTTAAGTTTTAATAAAATCATGAGGTATGTTTGTTTAGATCTGTTATGTGTAAGAAGAAGCTGTTAAACTCACTTACCTTAACTTAGTTAGATCTAGCATTATTTATGTTTAAATAGGGGGAGATTATTGGGAATCTAAACTTGTTAGATTCCCTGATCATTGATTTAAACATA